>JAQFZX010000190.1:0-80587 GCA_034682405.1 Hydroisotoma schaefferi
CGTTTCTTGCCACTAAGTCGTTTGCCACCAAGTCGTTGGCCACCAAGTCCATTTGCCACCAAGTCGCCTTGCCACCATGTCGCTGGCCACCAAGTCGCTGGCCACCAAGTCGTCGGCCACTAAGTCGTAGACTCAAAACTTCAGATTTTAGCAAAAGTAATGTTATATGTTATATTTGTTTCTTTGACCCCCCACTGGTGCCTACACCTTCAGCTTTTACCAAAAAGTATCCGTTATTTGTTTCTTCCAAACAGAAGCAGAGCAACAATTTTTTGTAAATTGTTTACCCGTGGGGGTCCATCTGACCCTCACGTACCTAAAACTTTGGATTTTGCCAAAAATATTCAGTTCTTTGTTAATTTCGTGCAAACGTTAAAGAAGAATATTTTTCAAAATTTTAGGCCAGTGGGGGTCATTTGGACCCCCACGGGTAACTGGGTGGTACGATCGCGCTGGTTTACGAACTTAAACTTCAAAATCAGCTCTAGATTGCGTGTGCAAAATTCTGGCAGTGTGGTGTCTTTATTTCTCGAGTTATCTAGGCGACACGCAGACACATACGGACGGACTGCGTGATCATATAAGCCCAATTGACTGGGCTAAAACCATCTATTTGCTGAATACAGAGTAGGCATTCCAGGTGGCTTTCTAAATCAAAATTTTCTCCACAGGAAAAGGCACCCCTTTCTTTGTATTTGTATTCCTCTGGTAAGCAGTAGTAGTAGGTAAATCTAGGTAGATTTGAATAAGAACTTAGAAAACTACAAGTTTTACTTTCTGTTATGCTACAGACGGGGGTTAGCTAAAGCAGTTCTAATAGAACTTAGCATTACAGAAAAAACTATTGGGACGCCTAAATACCATTCTACGAAGAGGGTGTGCTAGCTAAGGCGAGGCTTAAATTCTCTCTAAAGAATAATAATAAAAGCCAACTTTAACGTTGAATAAACAACAGAATAAAGCATGAAATATTCTGCAAAGACGTTACTTGATACAATGCATAACAATAGCTGTTTGAAAGAGCATTTTTCTCTTGAAAAAGAAGACACTTCAAAGCTGGGACCCTGTAAAAGTCTCATAATGCATTGGACGAGGATGTAATACTTTTCTTTACAGGTGCATTTTATAACTACTACTATCTTTACCTTATACACAAACAACATTTAACAAGTGAAGTGAGTACTTGTAAAAGTAAGCTGGATATTCCAGTATTGTCATAACTCATACTTCAGTATGGCGACGCATGGGCATCTGTTTAATTTTCATGGATGCTCTTTCTCAGTAAATAATTGCAGCTACCGAGAAACAAGAAAGATGGATGGATTTATCAAGGACAAAGAATAAACCACAAGTAAAAGTAAAACGTGGGCGCAATTTGTCTTTCAGGTCGCATTATCTAAAGAGTTGGACGTCTTCTGTCTACATGCTGGAGTCATCATATCATTCTGTGTCTCAGCTCGACGAATTTCTTTCTTAGGTAGGAATGTAAGACATGCTTGAAGAAACCGTCTATAAAATGTAATACCAGGGTGGATAAGAAGGCTCGGTTTCAACTTGTAAAGTAAAAGGAAACCGAAAAAGAAAGGGGCTTCATCGACACATAGATTGAGAATGAGATGACAGAAGAGTGACAATCGGACACTTTTAAACACTTTTCTCCCATTGTGAACCGAAGTGGGGGAGGATTCCATCGGGAGGAAATCTCAACAATGACATAAGTCCTGGTGCCTCTGAAGCTCAGATGTTGGAAAGGTTTGTTGCGATGCAATGTTGATGCAAGTGAAACAAAACAAGTCCCTCATGGAATAAATCTTGTTGGAAAGCTGAGCGAGGAAAGTAAAGTTAAAGAAAGGGGATAGGGTAGCTATGTGGTCCAAAGCTAGAATAATAGTTGTCTGAAAAGTTTACATTTATTTATTTAATTTAATACTAAATCAAAAGCGACAGTTGGCAGCCAGGTACCTTTATGTAAAAGTGCTTTGCCTATTTCTGTTCAACGTCAACCCACATTAAACTCTGACACTTTTTGTCTCATTGTGGCGAGTAGGGATATTGACGACCCTGAAGACGGGTGAGTAGAATAGAAGGGTGTAGTAGGAGGATGTTAATCGTGTGGTGATGATAGTCAGTAGGTCGGTCGGTGTATCAGGAGGAATACGAATTAGATTAGATTTACTCCCATGCAAAGTTTAATACGAGGATAAAAGTTCTTGTAGATCCTGACCATCAATACTTGTGAAATCTATGGTGTTCAAGAAACAATCTAAATCACTGTCATTTCCAGAAGGACAAGATCCTGGCAAAGAGGACTCCAGCAGTTTTTTTCTTACTTGCCATCTAGTTTTGTTGTCCTGGACCGTTTTTACGTCTGCATAAGTGGAACCCTTGGGTTTGTGGTGGTAGTACTGCTGTTGTAAACCGTTCGGTTGTTGGTTCTGAACCAGGTGCGGGGTTTGCTGTTGGTCTTGCTTGTTACTGGGATGATTATTTTGCCATTGCCGTTCTTGGTGACTATCAGCATCAGCTTTTTTTAGTAGGGGAGAGTGGTTATGGTCAGCTAGGGTTGTGGCATTTTCTGAAGACGGTGAAGAACTTTTTTGTTGTAACCTCAATTCCAATGGTACATGACGGTCCACCATTTCTCCAAGCCGTTTACCCAGGAACACAGCCTTTGGACTGAGCCCTTTTCCCCCTCTTGACGGCTCTTCTTTTTTCTCGGTATTAAACCGTCGTTGTTCATCTACTCTTCCTTTGATTGTTACGGCAGAATTTCCTCGTTTTAATGGATGAAATCCGGCTGTCGGACATGAGCTGCGGGATCTTTGCAACGGATTCGAAAATCCACCACCGTCGTTTCTTTTCGTCTCTTGTTTATCATCCGTTGTCTCAGGGCTAAACCATGGGGCTCCAAGATGTACTTTGAATTCTCGGCCCTTTATAAAGAGGAAAATAGTTAGCAAAGATAGGAATGCATAGGATAGCCTTTCAGGAGATTAGTAATGCGAGGGACAAAGAATGTGGAGAAATGAGAAAATATTTGGACAAGAACGATTGATGTTTTGTAAATTGTTGGCATACCGAATTGTATAGATTTTTTTCAAGAAATTTGCATCTTTCTTTAAAGCCTACATCCTTCTCGGGTTCTTTAGTAAAGAATGGGTTTCTATTGTCCCTTTGTTCTTCATCATTTTCTTGATCTTCTATTCCGTACCTTGAAGGACACTCATTAGCATTCAAATACATACTCACAGGCCTAGCAGGTCTTAAGTGTCTCCTTTCAGTTGATAATGGATTCGCATCAGACGTCCCATTAATATAAGAGCAGGATTCATTTTGATTAATATGTTTGCCTAGAAAAGTGCTCATTATATCGCCCAAAGGAGTTAGTCTGCTTTTCCGAATTCGTTGTTGAATTTCCTCGAGCTCGGAATGGGATTGAAGTTTTCGGAAAGATGGTCCTGGTCCACTTGTCCGATGACACAAGTCTGATCGAGATCGTTGCAGCTTCGAAACCAATGGTGGAGCCGCAGTAAGAGGGGACGGTAAGGTATCTTTCTTACCTGCCGATTCCCTATCGCTGCCATTTCTACATGCTGAGAATAGCTCTCCTGGTGGTACGGGATTGAGCTTCACAACTGGAATGTTTGCACAACTTGTTGACCTTTGTTGATTGTAATTGCTTTCGCTTTGCATTATTGACTCGTAGAATTGAGACCTTCGTCTTTCTCTTCTAGATTGAGATTGAGACTCTTCTAATGCCTTTTTTTCTTTCAGCGTTTCTTTCGCCTCAAGAAACTGCTTTATTGACAAACTATGATGCAATGCTGAGTTGTTTGGATAAACAGCAACAGATATTTTCTCTCCTTCAGTTTTTTCATTTTGCCGATCTGCTTCGCAAGTTCCGACCTAAAGTAAGCAAGCAAAGCCAAAGGTAGTCCAAAAAAGTGAAACGGATTTTACAGAGGGCAAAAAAATTTCGAGTGGATGGCTTAAACATTAGACAAATATTGTAATGGGATGCATATAAAGTCATGGAGCAAACATACTTGAGGGTCTAAGTTCCGAGGAATCTCCCCTTTGAATGCGTTGTAAACGTATGAAAGGTACTCGATCACTGTTTGTTCGTTCACTTCTGTACATTGAATTGAATCTTGTCCACTCATGAGCTAAATTGTGTAAATTCAATTCATAAGGGAATTTTTAACCGTTTTTCAGTCGAGGGAATTAATGAATGCATGGCTTAATTAATCCAAACAAATAGACATACGATCGGGATTTCATATTCTTCTAGGAGGACTTCAAAGCAATGCTGATTTATTACTTCTGGATTTATTATATGTTTGGAAGGCATAGGAAAATCGATGAGATCAGGACGAAAGCGCTTTAGAATTGTATAAAGCGCTTCACCCATGGTAAATATTTCAAGAATATCCTTAACTTCTACGTCTTCAGAGTTAAGTTGATTTTTAAACCATCTAAACAGGATTTCCACTGGAACTGAAATAAATATTGGAATTCCATACACTATGAGCATAAAAGGTAAACTTTTACCAGGATCGTTCCATCTTTTTTCATCAAGGATGCCTATGGGTTCCATTTAAGGATCTCACGCTCACCTTGTTTAGAATTCCTGTCTTCTCTCAAGGAAATGAAAATGTCCTTAACGGCTTCATCCGTATCATACAAAGCCCTTACTAGGCGAGGGCTGACGGCTCCAAGATTAATGTTCGGGTATCGAGTTGCAGGATCGATTGAGTATTGATTGTGATCTTTGTTCAGATTCTCTTGAGTCGTTTGAGCTAAAAGACGGTGAATTGATTCCCTTTCTGCCAAAACTTCACAAACGGACTTGAGCCCTTTCCCCCAGCTTCTGATCATCCAAGCTGCATCAAATGCGCCTAGAAACCCTCTGCCTAATCCAGATCCAGTTGGCCAAAAAGGCTAAAAACGTTACACGATTTTATGCAAAGGAAGTTGCGTTATAATGAAATCTAGAAATTCCACATATAGCCCGGAAACAGTACGTAGAGAGAGAGAGTAATACCTACTTCTAGCAAGGAGTCTCCAACAAGTCCCATCAACAACTTATGCCCTTTCCGTTGCAAAACTCTACAAGCGTTTTCGGAGGCATACATTGTTGTAAAGTCGAACATAGCTAGGTCAGGCTCTCCACGGTAATTCAAAGCAAACTGCAGATCCGGTAGCTTATTGTCCGTTGCAAATACCACAGCCTGCATTGTAAAAAGTTGCAAGGCCTCGTAGTCAACATTTTCTGGTGAAAGAAGCATCTCGGCATCCGAAAAGTCCTTGGTACACATTCAATAGAATTTCTCTAACTTAATGTATTGTTCCGCTTAATATACGGAATGCAATGATTTTCCCATTTCCCGAGCATATTAGTCAGTACTACTGAGTTTAGTTCAGCAATACTATTCATTATTATCCTCTCAGTAAGATTGCATGTGCAGAGGAAAGTTTTGGCACTCAAACAATCTACTCTTTGTACCAGGAAGTAATACAAACTGAAAGAAAGCAGACAAGTAGGCTAAGGGTATAAATGTACCTTGTAAAGAACCCCTTTCTCCAGAAGACTTTGTTTGGTCGGCGTCATAACAAAATAATGAGTCTCATCTTTATAGTAGACAATATTCTCCAAAGCAATTCCCATAGCCTCCTCTAGATCTTGGAAAAACTCCTGTTTAAAAATGTAGCTGACTCCACTGATTTCCTGGACCCTTGCCTCAGCCTCAGAATGATGATTGACGAAGTTGGCAGTGATTGCTATGGCCAGTTTGGCCCGGAGGGCTTTCCGTTTGAACCCTGGCAAACTGTTTCGCCTTCCGTCTGCTCCGATTATTACATCGAAGTTGAAATGAGCCACGGGATGGTCAGTAGGAAGGGTGGAGGCTTTCCATCCAAGATCTGATTCATGTCCGGGCTCAATCAGTCCCTCGAATGAGACAGAAGTATGAATCTCGACCCCGAGAAGAAGAGCAATTTTCAGCAGAATACACTGGAGTTGACGGATACTGATGTGGTCAATGGATCCGGCACAGAATCGTCCGTAAAATGACTTTGCCCCCAGGTTCCTTAAGTCTGTTATGGTGAATGGCCACAGATGCAGGACGTTGTTGCGTGAGAACCTTGGCCGTTTCTCTATCAATACTGTTCTTGCTCCAAGGAGTTGAGTCTCGATTGCTGCTCGGAGTCCACAGGGACCTGCTCCGATGATTAGAACCTGAAGTTAGGAAAAAGATATGGATACCATTTTCTTCAGGTTTATGAAATGTTTTTTTTGCTCAAACCAAAAAAGCTATCAGACCACGTTGTGCAGCATATCCTAGCTTTGGTCTAGTCCAAACCTGGACTAAATGCTTACTATATTAGACAATTTTTTTATACATACTCTTGTCGCAGAGCAGTGCTTTCCCCTGGCGTATTGCTTCTCGGCTGCTTTTTTCTCAAACTTGTTCCATAATTCGCCGGCTCTCCATGAAGGGATTTTCGCCTGAAAGAAATTTAATGAGGAATAATTAGACCTCATTTAATATTTGACCTGAATGTTATAATTAGCAATAGATAACTCCTTGGGTTATTTTTATTCATTTTATGCGATTCGATGCAGAAAGAAAAACAACGCTAACCTTAAGTTTGGGATAAAACTCAGGAAAGTTGGTAGGTGAAATCTTGCATACTCTGCATAATTCTGCATACAAGGTTACAATTTCTTGCGAAGTGCCTGAGTTGCAAAATTTGTCAAAAAGATCACAGGCCAAAGCCTGATCGGGACAATTCGTCCTTCTTGCAGCCATTCTTGTGTTACATTAGAGGGTCGCTTCAGTCATAGGTATTTTTTATAAACTTGTTCAGCATAAGAAGTTAGTTTTTACAGTGAGTGATTTGATGATGATTGTGAATTAAAATCGTAGATCTTTTGGACGCTGATTGATTAACAGTTGTATGAGCAAGTCATACCAATATAATGTTCCATTAAAAAATGTGCAATCAAAGTCGATGTTGAATAGGCAAGAAATCCCCTCTTCCTTTTGGGGAAACTCTTGAGAAGATTGTTTATTTAATGCGCTTTCTTAGGCTAAAACAAAGTAGTGTGATGCTAATCCTATTGCGTAGAGAACTGAAACCGAAATGCATGAAAAAGTCCATAGAAAAGATTCTGTTTATCAAATCACATTTTTTTCTGTAAGTAGTATTAGTAATAAGTAATCTCAGTTTTATTTATGTGGTACGGTTTTTGGGATTAATGGTGTTTACAGATGAAACTTAAAGTGAGAAATGAAAGCCCTCATTTCATTTCCTAGGACTTTTGGTTAGTGAGCAGAGATTTGCATGATGCGAAGGATTGAACGATTGCCAAATCTTCATAAATGGCAAAGCAAACACCCCCAATCATTTAGGAAGCGAGTTTCTCGGTTTTTGCCCCTTGCTGTGCTCTAACTACTTACTCAGTGCAGAATCTGCAAATAGTATAAATAGATTTGTCTGTAGGACACCGTGAATTATGTATCATTCTCTGTGCACAAATTTGGTACTTAGTCAGAGGAATAATAGAAACCAAAGGCAGATGTGGTTTAGATTATTAAATAGCATGGAAATTCGGTCGAATGATTGTTAGTCGAATTTTTTTTCGTATTGTTTATCAATATCATACTAAAATGAATCAAAAGAATCCAATGAGCTTATAAATAAAAAAAACCTTGTGCTATTATTTATTGGCTCTGAGAAGTTCATGGCTGTAAAACTAAAGGAACGTGTAGTAATATCGTACATAATCAGTCTTTGACACTTGAAACTACCTCAACCTTCCCTTACTAGTACAGCCAGAGTGAAACTTAAGTATACTACAATAGTTAGGCATTGGCATTGCAGTAAACTCACATAAATCAAAATTAAGTTATAACGAAAACACTACCATTATCAGCCACATATCAAGTAAAACCTTACGGAACAAGGAAACCTTAAAAAGCCTGACTTTGGAGCCAGCATACCGTTGACGGATATCTTGGATAATTAAGTTTGAGTATAACGTTTAGCCTAATGTATTAGAAAATACACAACAACACAATGCACTACATTAACACGTAGGAATTTGAGATCACAGCAGCATTACAAGGGATGATTGTTGAAGTAGTCAACAGCACTTCACTAGTTCTTCCCTAGCTTTGTTCATTTGTTTGAATACATCTGACTTTCTCTCCATCTCTTGGTTCGATAAATTTCGGTTTTTATCTAAAATTAAAAATTAAAATGTATGGTTCGTTTTGGAGGAACCAAGGCAAGGGTACAAAATGCCACTGCTCGTTTTTTTGGGTGATTCTGCACTTGTTTTTTATTCATGCCAAACTTTTATGACGTTGGGCATATGGAAACTTAGAAAATGATCGTTACCACAGACCTGGGTGGTATGAAGCCGATAATCTTCTGAAGGCTGAGTCTATTTCCGCTTTAGTTGCATTTTCAGAAACTCCTAGTAATTTTCTGTGATCTTTTAAAGGGTCATGCTTGGAATAGCTTGGTACAGAATTATAAGAATCCCAGTCATTTCTATTCTCATCATACGATTGATGGCTTCTGCTATGTTCTTCGAATACATGTTCAAATCGCTGTCCCTGAATATAAATATAAAAAGTTAACGAATTGGAGACATATTGTATAATTGACTGTATCGTAATTTACACACCTGGTTTCTGATTTCTCCCTTCCACCAGAAGTAATTGTGCAGTAACAGAAATCCCACAGGACTTAAGAGGAAAAATAATTGAAATAAAAATGGAAACAATGCACCAACATAATTTCTTATTTGCAGCCCAAACTTTCTTGGAAGCGTCACTATTGGACTGTCTTTCAGACTGCTGAGACACCGATTCAAAATCTGCATGCATGCCTGTGAGAATATCTCGAATCCACTTTTATCTCTCTCAATTTTTACGATATACCTGAAAACCCACACATTCGAATTATAAGAACCTTTATCCATTTCTTTAGTCTTGTAAAGAAATGTTTACAGCTGCAATTACTTTTTAGAGACTGAAGAATATTCGTATTTCTTTAGTTTTATCCCGTCATCATGCCCTACAAAAGACACATTGATACTGTAGAGGTTCTTGTAGTGGTCCTCAATTTCCATTGGTGCTGGTTTGCTAGACTTTAGCGAATACACTATGATTCCTGAGTATCCTTTTAATTGAGCCAGAACGACTTTAAGATGAAAATCACAATCAGAATCATCAACCAAGAGAATCCAGTGAGGCTGCTCGATGTTCTCATTTTTAATCGAATACAACTCGATATTGGGTGGAGATTTTACTGAGGTACAACCACTAACTGGTTCAGCTACAACTAAGAAAGTCTACAACAACAAACCATTTTTGTTTAATTAGATTAATAAATAAATCATTCAGTGACTTGGACTTAAAAAGAGTAATTTTAAATGTCTACCTTATTCTTAAATTCATCTGCGGCTTTGAAACCAAAAGATCTAAATTCGTGATTTACTGCCAACATTTGACTAGATTTATGAGAAATAGTTATTCCTGCTTCCACATAGCCGCACAGCAAAATAATCATTAATGCCTTCACAGCTCCTTGCATAGATGCGCTAAGTTGGCAGTGACGTTTACAAGGAGGTCTCTGAAAAAACCCTAAGGACATTCCGGAGCAGCCCATTCTGCACTGCAACCTTAAGAAACAAAAATTTAATTTAGTTAACTGTCGCCTCTCTACAGACACACGTATATTGATTGTGCCAAAAAACAAGCAGCAAACTGTTAGATCTCTCTTTCATCATAACTGTATGCACATTTGTGGGTGTGCCCAAAACTAATAATCTACTACTCTAGGAAGCCGAAGTCGTTCTTTTTAGTTAGAACTAGTTTAGTTGAAGATATTTTAAATGTACGTTAATTGTGTAGTCATTTTGCCATCGCCATACCTTCTTAAATGTCTCCAAGTAGAATCAAATTAATTAAACACAACAGTCACAGTACGGTAGGGCGTCGTGGAGTCTGTAAAAACATACAAAATATATTTAGTCATATTGCTGTTCAGTGGTAATGGTAAACTGCTCAAACTAATTATATTAAACGTGATTACTGTTAATTAAACTCACCCTCCTGACCGTAGTAAAAGCAGCCAGCCCTTCAGTTCCCGAATCCCGAAACAACGGTTATTCAATTCCTTCGTCCTTGTTTTCCATTTAAAATTAATTGTGAAATTATGGTTTCAAAATCATAATATCTAGACTTAGTAGCACATTGTCGTCATCTTGGAAATGTAGAAGAGGAATCCGTCCTGGACGAAACGACGATTTCCATACTGATGATGTCACCTTAGGAAACGGAAACGGGCCCACACCCACTTCTGTTACTGTCAATAAAAACAACACAATATATTGAACAAAAGTTACAATTTTAGAATCGAGAGGCAGGTGAAATAGTTAATAAATTTTACCTTAATTAAAAATTCATAAGCTGGAGATGATGAAATTTTACGGAATTACGCGAGTCATAAATTCACAATCTTATGACTAGGCAACTAGGCTACTAAAAACTGCTAGAGTCGAAATCATTTTGCGATCACTTTTGATTCTTATCTCCGCTCAGGTCAGAGGTCAGGTCAGAGGTCAGGTCAGAGGTCAGGTCATAACAAAAGTAATAAAGTTAATGAATCGTCGGTGACAGTAAAAACAGGAAGAAATAGCAATGCAGATTGCAGACCTTTTACTCGACTCCGCTATTAAAATTTTATAATATATGGATTGGGTAGCCCCAATACTGAACCCGCGAATTTCATTCATTTTCCTATTTACCGTTACGTTGATGATAGGTTCTAGTCCTGTTGATGAAACATTTAATGACTGTCAACTAACTAGTTGGACTGAAGATACAACTGTCCAGTTGTATCTTCAGTCCAACTATCAACTAACTGGTAAATTTTTATTTTGAAATATTTCTCTGCTCTCGACTTTCACTCAATACTGAGCTGTACTATTTATTGGAACTCAACGACAGTTATATCTTGCACAAATTTAGAGAGGTAAAAAATCGGTTATAAAACATACAATTTGGCTGTACTTTACTTACCTAGGTACTTCAAACAACAAGTAAACGATGCAATGATGATTAGAATGTCTGTTGGTCATACAATTCATAATTTCATTGACGGAACGGGATAGAAATAGAATCCAGGAATTTCTGACATTATAATTTTGTAAGTTAGATATGATTTTATTTCAACCTTGTAGAACGTTTCTGGCACTAATGTTCTTCATTGTTCGGTTGACCATTTGTCTTATTATAAAAATCCAGAAAAAACGGGACAGAGTGCCCAAAATTGGTCATTTTATCGAGTATCCCATAAGACCAATGCTTAAGAATTGGTCACAACACAAAATGACCTGAAAAACAAGACGATCCCGTTAAAAACGGGACGGATGGTCAGCCTTAATTCATTGTTGTGAGTTTTTTCCTACGTACTACTCTATGTAATGTTTTTGAGCTCGATTGATTGGTAATTGCGGTAGCCGATGGTAGGTAGGTATCCTTGGACGAGTGAAACGGTACATCGTCCATCTCCATCGTGTCCTCTCTCCAAGGTTTTAGTTGCCCTACAAAAAACACGAGGAATTTCTCTGCGGATGTGCTTGCTAGTCTTAAAAACTCGAGGATTACAGGGCAGGGTTCAATTAAATTCAATAAGAAGGTTGCTTTTATGAATTCGACCTATCTTGGACTAGTATGGTTAGGTTTAGCTTCAAACGAATGGAATAGGAGATTTTAAGTATCTACGTTTATTTACTTTAGCTCGTATATAGATATCCATTCCAACTCTGAGTGTTAATGAATATTTTACAAATTATTAGGTTTAGGTACACATACTTCTTAAAGGTAGTGGTTATCTGCATGCAACTTGCAACGCAAGTAAGTGCGTCTATTAATGAAAATTCGCAGAATTCGCCTCGAGCAATACAATTTGTAAACCTATAGTTTATCTTTAAAAAGTTTTAATAACTGTATGAAATATCACAGTAATTTTGCCTCGTCGTAGAGTAAATATAGTTATAGTTGTATTGTATACTGTGAAACTGGAACGCTACTGCACTTAGGCATATTTAGGAATTACAAGTTACAAGCTCGCCTAAAATTACGTTGGTTGGTGTACAAAACTCTTAAATTAACATTAATTTTTTAACATCTAGATAAAAATTAGTTAATTATATTATTATATGCACCATGTTTTTGCATAAACTAATTAGACAATCACAACTTCTTCAGAGCATTTGTTACATGATATACTACAGTTTATTATGGGTAACCGGGTAACCTAATGTCATACGGCAATAGTGTATTCATTGGCAGCTGTATTTGCAGGTTTATCATTTCCGGAATGGTTTTTATAACTTATAGGATGAGTATAAAGTTGGTCAGTCGGATCCATAAATTCGTGAGGAGGTTCCAGTCCATGGATTTTGGTAGAATAAACACTTTCCTGACCCGGTGGTCCGTTTCTTTCTTGAGCACTTGTTAATTGACCCTGCGATCTAGTTTTTGTTAAAAAAAACATAAATGTTTCCTTATTTATCTAACGAATAGTTTCTTGATATTTAAATAAATTACTTCCTACTGCTCATCCTCCTCGAGCGAGTTCCTCTATAAGGTTTACAAGCCTCTTCGACAAGAGTTGGGTAGGCGTCATTGTAAAAGTAAGGGTCGGCCATGACCGTTCCATTAATTTCGTCTGTTTATTACATGGATTTAGGAGTATTGTTAAGTCATGGAAAGCTAGAAGCCTTAGAAATAGTTACTACTTACTTGGAGCTTGTCTTGGTTTCTGGGGATATTTTGGTCCAGCCGAATTACCTGGTGGACAAAATTCATACCTATTTCCTAGATGGGTTTGAGATTCATAGTCTTCAAATTTTGATCCCAATTTAGCATGAGCACCATTTACAAGTTTTCCCCCTGGAACAGAAAATACTACTGAATGCAATTTGGATTGAACAATTTAGCGAGCGTTTGTAGCATTTATTTTTTCGTTATAATCTTACTGTATGGTGACTTCCTCTTGGACATGGGTAGATTATCTGTGTCAGTATCCGAACAGTAGCTGTCATACTCGTCACTTTCTTCTTGTTTACTATCTACTGGCCCGGGGCCAGGCCGAAAAATTTGGCCTTTGGAATTGGAACGGCTTTTATCTTGGACAACCTTAAAGTCAATCATATGCCATTAAACTTCATTATAAGCAGACAGATGCAGACGATATGATGAATTCGTAATGCACCTCTCTATTCCACTGGTCATGCCCTTGAGCTCGACGTCTATCTAAAGTAGACATCATCCCTGCTGCACAAACTTTTGAATCCCTCCTTGACTCATTAAGCTCAAACGTGGCGTATGGACAGATTTCATCAGGATACTCTGAGGGAAGGGAACGCAACAATTAAACTTCTTAACACAACAGCTCATTTAGATTCCACAGAAATCATAAGATTTGGAGTAATATTACGAGGTATCTGTTCCAAATCAGTCATGTCAACGCCTTTCACCGGGCCGGGTTTTTTCACGGTCATAAAAACCTGCGAGTTCCTTTGGTTGTTTTTAAAGTACGTTGAAGAGGTTGGAGTTCCCGAGGAATAATTTTCAGCTGTGTGGCAGTCCTGGGGAGATTCTGTAATAACGTTTTTTAAAGATAAGTGTACCCCCCCTTATGCCGTTATAAAAATTCACAGTAGCCAGACAGAGACATAAATCGTGTATAGCGAAAAAGTACTTACTTTTCATACAATAGATACAACTACAACCACACATTGCAAAGCCAACCGATATGCAGATAAGGGCTGGTATCATAAAGTCCATGTTTAAGTAGAAAGGTCTAAACTGTTCGTTGTTCCGGGGTTTAAATGGAGTATTAGAATCAATCAGTTCTAAAAAAGACAGATCAACATTTAATATAGTTTAAAAAATGTTTAGCTATATACTGTTCAGTGTATTTCGAAAAAGCGATTTACATACGCATAGGCAAACGTTTTCTTATAATAAAGCCATCATTCTGAACGACTTATATGTTTAAGTTATTTCTCATACGGCAAAATGTAAACGATTTTAGTTCAATGGAGACGATAATCACAATTACTTAACAAAGAAGCATTACATTTTCCATCGAAATAAACTTTTTAGGGTAAATACCATCAGGAGTATTTATGGTGACTTCGGCCTCACTAGATCCAGCACTATTCATGGCAATAACTTTTACTTTGTACTGATTTCCTGCTTTCAGTCCCACTATATCCATGCTTCGAGTTACACCGTCCAAGTCTGGTCCTGCAGGCAAAGCAATAATGAATAATTAATTATTTGTCCTTGCTTAAAGCATCGAAATTCGTTTACGACCACACCATTACATTTTCATGATGCTATTATCCACATGCAAAGATGAGTTAATTACTAAAAAAAGATTCTTGTGTTAAAACTAATCAGTGAGCATTCATATAGTACATCGTACACATAAATTTTTATAATCTGCCCTTACAATTTATTCCTAAAATCATACAGTTTTTCCTGTTCCAATTACTTCTGGGCAATTATAATTTCAAACCTTCTATTTAATTTGTAATACTACGAGATAAGAAAACTAGAAACACTACAATTAACCTGATGTCCAATGATTATCTCCCTCCTTCTTATGGAAGACTTTAAATGCTGTAATTGAACATCCGTTGTCAGACCTTTGAGAAAAACATGAAAGGGAAGTCCCCATACAATACAAACACTGGAAAAATTATTGTAAAACTAAAATTAATAGCATTTACTACTTTAAGCATATTTTATTACCAAACGTCTTTTAGCTTCACTCTAGCTCTGGTCCTGTTTGTCTCGACCATGAACTGAGGGACGGTTTGGGAACTGAGTAACGGTGAACCACCAAACGTGCTCACATTTAATGTCTGACTTTTACTCCCAGGACCAGCTTTATTGTATGCAGTCATGTAAATCTGTGAAATAACGCCATACAACCAATAAAGTACATTTCAAGTGTTTTAGACTATTGGCAAAAACTATATTAAACAACGTAAAAAAAATCAAGTTTTCTTCAATTTAGTATCAACATGATAAGCTCAGACGACTTGTTGTGGACTAAATGCACAGATTTAGATTATAGACATTATAAATTAGGAGGGTTCCAACCTGATATAAAGTGCCACACTGTAGTTGTTTAAGGTCGTATTTAGTGTCAAGCCTGTCAAGCCTTTGTTCCTCCCACTCGTCTGCCACTTTCTTATGTAACTTGTACCCTTTGATAAGCGCACCTCCGGAGTCACTCGGTTCCCATTCCAGAGTTATTGAAGAATGTGACCTCACTATGGCAGTCACTAAGGGTCCCATTGGTGGAACTGCTCGTTGGAAATGTTTCATTTGATTTAAAAGATGTACCTTATTTTTGTCCTATTAACAAGAAAATGCAAACCTATTACGATGAGACGGTAAGTAATGGACTCCAAGACATGGCCTCGATTCCCATTTATTAAAGAACAAGTGTAATTGCCTCCATCTTCCCTACGAACAGACCTTAGCCCAAGGGACCCATCTTGATTTATGGACAACCTACTTCGTGCATGAATAAAGAGTAAAAGACAATATAGACACAAAAGCTGAGTCAAAGTTAAGTGTCAATATTTACCATCCATCGTCTAACAACAAAAAAGGTCATATCCTTAATTCACAATACATAGCAGGGCTTTACCGATCTGAATCTCTTATAAGATCAGCGTTGCGTGTCCATAGAACTGACGAAGCTCCCACTGACTCACATGTCAGGCGGACATCACTCTTCCAAACAATATGGTGGTCCACCCCAAATGAGAGAATTGAACTGGGGGCTGTAAATCATTCAAACCCTCTTTCACTTTTTGCATTAAACATTTTCATAGCTTTTTATTATTGCCTTTTCAACATGTGAATTTATTATAACTTCCGTCGTTGTTGTTACAAAAATGCTTCTGGGATTCAAGGTATGAGCAATACAAATATATGCTCATAAATAATAAAAATGAGAAAAGGGAAAGTACGGGAGAAAATAGAAGGTACAGATAAAACTGCGTCCCCAAATATACACTTTATACATTTAGTAGTTTAAGAAAAAGTAAACATACATTTCCTTTCCAGTAGTTCATTTTAATGATAAATGATATTACAAGTTTCAAAATTGATTGAACTAAAAATGAATTGTTTTTGCGCATACGAAAGCGTGAAAAATACTACATGAAGCATGAGCTTACTACTTTTCGTCTGAATCCTGTACGTAATTATAGGCTTTCCATCACCAACTTTGGTCGATGCGGTTACTTTTATTTCATACTTTTCATCCACTTTTAATCCATCGAACTGAAAATACAAAAGTTTAGTTTATATTGAGTACTATGAAATATGTTCGTGCGAAGCATGCATTTTGAGGACGGACCTGATGTTTTAAAGTGTCACTTGGAACTTGCTTGCGTCGCTTCACACTATCCTTAGACTTTCCCGACGTTTCTACAGAGGTTATGTAAACGTTATATTTGGTTATAACGCCATTGGGTTCTTCAGGGGGAAGCCAAGTGGCAATCATTGAGGACGATGATACAACCAACGCTTTCACATTTGCAGGAGCTCCCGGAACTGTAAATTTTGATACATGATTTTGTTCGCTGTGAATTGTAGTCAATAGTATAAATAGAGAATGCAATATTATTAATGAACAGGATTGCTAATTAATTTAAGATTACATTAATCAAGTTGACGTAAAGACTTACGGTCTTCGTCTGTCATACAATGAATTGGCAAACTCTTTGGTCCCTCTCCGGCCACTGTGTACGCTTGAATTTGTACACTGTAATTAATAGACTTTGCCAATCCGCTGAACACAAGGTTTGTCGATGGGGTTGAGCGAATCAGCGGAGGCTCATTCGACTCTGAAATGTAATTACAAAATAGGTCATCATACCTGAGTAATGCTATTTAGTACCCTTTTACTTTACAAGGACTCTGCATAAACGTGAAGGCAATTACTATTTTCTATTCACAAAACTGACAAAGCTAAAATTTTGTTTAGGAAAAGCATTTTTCAGAATTATAGCGCTACCCGGCTGCTAACAATAATTTTGAAAACATTGACATCATCCTTGACTATGTAATTTACTCGAGATTTTACATT
Source organism: Hydroisotoma schaefferi (assembly GCA_034682405.1). NCBI lineage: Eukaryota > Metazoa > Arthropoda > Collembola > Entomobryomorpha > Isotomidae > Hydroisotoma > Hydroisotoma schaefferi. Next base: position 17,209 of record JAQFZX010000190.1, read on the forward strand.
GTATAAATACATAGTTTCCAGTACTTCGTAGAATGTTTTAGGGCTTATACTGTTTACACTCAAGATTTCTGGAAACACTAAACATCGCTATTTCTAACGTTTACCCTGCTACTTCACGTTATTTTTAAACTTGTTTTACTTTACTACTATTGGATTGGATTTTACCAAGTGTATTTACCAGTTACGAGCGATACGAACAGCGATAGTATCAAGGGAGGAGGATTAACTAAGTTCATTTCTGTTCTTTAATGTTTTATTCATTTTCGTTAGGATAAGCAAGCTGAGTTGTGTAAAATAAGTGTAGTGAGCAAGTTCATTTGATAAATACATTGACTTTGGTGTTTAACTTATCATTTTGGGCCTTTATGTACGCTTTGACTTGGTTTTTTATACAAACTGTTCACTTAGCTTATATTCATGGCATTTTAGCATCAATGTTCATGTTTAACGATACAAGAATGTAATTTAACACGCGGAAAGGAAGTCATCATAAGGAAGGCGGAAGGCTGGCATATAAGCCCTAAGTGCAGGCTTCATACGATAAGTTGCTATAGTTGGACCTTTTTAACGGTCACCATGAAAGTCTTCAGTTTTTAAAAAAGATCCTCAATTGTCCTAACCTTACCATAGTGACTCCAAGAATCTTGGTTTACACTAACTTAGAAACACCGTTGACCCTTATCAATATTTTAAAACCAATTCAACCATAAATGCTTGTTATTATTTAAGAAAATGCTGTATTTCTTATGAAACCTTCATGGGAATTTATTACAGGAATTCGGTACTGCTAATATGAATTAATCAATAAGCGTCTTTGAAGATATCAACGCTAAATACAGACTGAGCAACTACGGACTACGATTGGGTTTTCCCTTTGACTTCCAGGGCCAGTCTACATTTGCCTAACTCTTTCCTTTCCGTTGATCCCAGTAAATTATTAGCCTGTGCAATTTTGATTCAGGATTTACAGATCTGTAATTAAATATGAATACTGCCAGCATATTGTCAGCTTACTTTAAAGTTTTACCCACCGTTTCTATCGAAGTCGGTCCTTTCCAGATGGGCTTTATAACCTTTAATAAGGCCACGAGCCTGCTCTGAGGACAAGGGATTCCATCCTAGCTGAAGATTTTGAGAGTTTAAGGCAGAACAGTGAAGTCCATCCGGTGCAGATATAGGCACTGCAAACAATATTTACACGTTATATTTCAAAAAGAATAATACGAGAGGAAAGCCTACTATACGATCATATATAATAGTGTTTAAAGTAAAGAATTTTGATATTGTGGACAGACAGGAAATTAAAATGTTGACAGGATTATTGACTGAGGCTAATATTCCATTTCGGCTTTAGCTTTGTCACTAAAATTTTATCCCTTCAAGCGGACGGTTTAATTAAAATAATGAAACGCTGAATGACATTAATAAAATCAACGAAGGATTACCCTTGTAGTCTATTTTAAGTTTTAATACATGTGGAGTCAACATTTACGCTTCCAATCTATCCAAACCTCAAAAAGTTAGCCTTTTAAAAACAACATGAATGAAACTACTCTTCGACGAGTTAAGGTAGGTTTAAACCCACATCTCGTAGGATTCAAGGGTTATCAAAAGTGATATTGCCAAAGCATGTCAGGATTAAGTGTAGCCTTGATTCCTGTTGGTCAAATATTTTTATTGCACAATAGTAAAGGCAATAAACTAACCATCCTCCAAAGTGGTGGCCACAATAGATTCAGACATTGGCCCAGCCCCTTCACCATTGTATGCTTGGACGACGATTTCATAAGAAGTGAAAGCATTCAACGCTTTCACCAAATACTCTTGCAACCCTTCCTTCTTGTCCACGGTAATAAACTGGTAGTCCTCAGTTTCTCTGTGCCAACGATAGCAAAATAAAATACTTCTGTATAAGTACATCCTTATTCTATCAAATCCATCCAACACTAATACTAATGGATGGCTTCAAATGAAATTCTTCGAGTTCCCTTGAAACCTACTCAATGTGCCCTTATTTCAGTTAAAAGCGATATTACGTCAAGCAAGGGGAATAGAGGTGGTTTAATAAGGTGCTATGAAGCTTTTACGGGTACCCTGCGAGGCAGGTAGCCAAAGTGGATTTGCTGCTGAGGGGTTTAGGGTATATTATCGAGATATCGTTAACAGAAAAATGCATTCAACGAAATGGAATTTTACATTATTGGTTAATACATGGCCAGAAGACAATTATATATCCTTTACTAAGGTAAGTTAATGCCTGGTAAAATATTGAATAAATCCACCCTAGTAGTACCTATATCGCTTAAACCCCACGTAGTAGCCGACAAGTTGTCCGTGCCAAGTGTCTTTCTCCGGATGTTCCCAAGTGACCTGAATGTCACTCGAGCTGACAGCAGCCACTCTCACATTCCGAGCCCGACCTTCCGGCTTCTCACCATCCGTTTTTATCTCCAGAATCTGATGGGAGGAACAAAACAAACTAAATAAGCTGAGAGTAAAGGAAATATATAAGCAGGTTATTTTTTCCATGTCATCCAACTAAACGTCTGCATTCTGATTCTGCAAACAACATTAGTGCAATCGTCAACAAAATGCTTGAGAGATGAGAATGACTTGATCTACCTAGTTTAAACCAAGGTAAATAAACTAAATTTGCCTGAAAGAAATTGAGTCAGCGTTTTAAATTCTAGGAAATAACCATAGACCAATGGGATTCAAGAACTTTAGGATAAGATAAATATTTACAAAGTGGAATACAATTTATTGTTGAGATGTAACTGCTGAGTTCAACATGTAATAAAACAAAAGATTCAGATTTGGCTTAATTTATAATTCCACATTTCGAGGTTATCCTCAAGTTATAATGCAATAAAGAGATTCTTCATTTTGTTCTATAAGAAAGATCTTGTCATAATGTCTGACAGAACTGGCAGACACATATTTCATTTATTATCATCCGTCTGGTTCTGGCTAAAATAAAACCGTAGCCGTCAGTGGAATAAATGTAAATGTAATACTACAACTACAGCTTAGTGGTAAAGTTTTGAAATAGCCTGCATGTGCTCACAAACCTCGCTCTTTTCACTTTGTCCGACCAAGTTTTGTGCAAGAATGTAGAACAAGTATTTGGTTGAAGGACGTAAATTGCCCACCGTTTCGGAAAACTGTTGTCCTTGAACTTGAATTTCTTGGAAGTCCTTTGTACCTGATTTAATTAATTACACAATGGAATATAGCTAAACCTAGAGAGAGAGCGATGAAAGTTTAATTTAGAATACTGAATAAACAAGAAGTCAATTATGTTATACCACAATTCCACTGCCAGCTCATGACTTTAATTTTTCAAGAATTTTGCAATGGATGAAAAGAGAAAGTATAAAGAAATGTTTTAGTTCAAAGTAACTCTAAACAGGGTTATTTATGAAGATGTTAATAAAATGAAAGGATTATATTGAGATATATTAATAAAGGGTGATTTAGCCCGAGGAAATGCAATAAGCAAAAGTAAATCCTTAAAAAGAAACACTGAGTTATTGATTAATTCATTACACACAGTCAGTACAGTACAAATGGTTGTAATTGACGTAGAAAATTACCCAGCTCTTGCTTGAATTTAATTATAAATTGAGTTATAGGGCTGTTTCCGTCTTGAGTCAGAATCCATCCTAATCTCACAAATCGACTTCCTTTAGCAACTACATGCAAATTTCTAGGCGTGTCCGGTGGTTCTAGAGAGAGAAGCAATTAGAAGAAATTATTGAGGTTTGCAGTTCGTTTATTGAATACATTCTTCAGAATAATGCATTCTTCAAGGTGCTTTAAAGCGAAGGTAATATTAATACATGTAACAATTCTGTACTAAGCCTCCACCGCAACAAAATGCTTAGCGGATTCCCTGTGGTAGGTATGGCAGTGGGAACGTAATAAAAACTAAAAGTTAGAACAAGCACAAGGATTTTAAGACTGCTACTGCAAGTAAAGTTTCATGAGAAACGATACAACTGCTGCTTTGTGCTTTAGAGAACCACATGTCTTTATAGCTGACTTTACTCTTTTCCCTAATAATACGAGTTAGGAAAGTTTAGCTATTTGACAAATCCTGGCAGGCAGGCAATATCTTCTACAGGTAATTACTGTGTGCAATAAACACGTCTCCAATTGAGTTACGACCTTCGGAGTCTATCTTATCCATAATTTATCCAGACAATTTAAGTCACTCACGAATTGACTCCGGTCTAACCCAACCCTGCCGCTTCTACTTTACCGTGTTAACTTATGCTGGAATTAAGTATCCTACGCCTGTGGGCTTATTGGCGATATCAACATTAAGGAATTAAAGCCGGTATCTTTACTAGATAGATTGACAGGGTATTTAGGGTTTATGCCGTACTGATTTAGCAGGCAGGCATTAACATGGGTAACTTTTACCTTTCACCATCAACCGCTTCCACTGCTCTGTTTAGTGTAGAGTTGGAGCAATAGTAAAAAACTATCATATCTTCTTCTGTGTACTTTAGTAATTTATTATTCGAAAAAGTTAAGGATAACGTCCTATGATAACAAAATGTAACGGGAAATTCTTCACTGCAAATGCGTCTTCAATCATATTTTTATGCTTAGGTTTTTCTATGGAATATGTAGCTTTTGAAAGTGATTAATGAAAGTAAAGCTAAAAAATACGTTAAGTTCTACTATGGTACTGCATGAAAACTAAGTGGAACTACACCGCAGCAAGGAAGTTAAATGGCGACAGTTGTTTAAATGTTATGTCCCCTCGTTTTTGGGTTGTATGGCTCTTACAGCAAGCCGTTGTTGATGAAGTTCGTTACTAACAGTACGGTATTAGCAGGTGAAAGTGTTAATATGTTTACCTTGAACATAAAGCCAAATAGCTCCTTGGCTCCGTCCATGGTTGTTTGCAGCGGAACAAAGGTAACGAGCTGTATCTTCGCGACCAACATTATTCACCGTTAACTCCGAGAAAACGCCTTGTGTTGTGTTAAGGGTTCGCATCTGGAACCTATCAAGCACAAAAACAATGTATTTGCAGTTTTACTATCTTGGTTTCATAGTAAAATTCTAATGCATTTAAAAAATAGATAACTAAAAACCTAATTTAGTTTGATGGATTAAAGTCAGAAAATCTTGGTAACTTTTTCTACCAGTTTCAGTTCAATTTAAGTTTTGCTATTCGAGAAAATCCCTTGGTTCCGGGGATTAGATGTGTAGGTAATAATTTGAAAGTTTGTTCGTGTATAGGCCTAGGCACTCAAACAAGGAGTTAACCATACCTGTTCTACTGTAACTAAATAGTTTATGAGGTCTCATCAGGGATGAAGAAAGAAAGTCTGACTTGATCGAGAAATACGGCTCTGCTAAATACCCCCTTCCAAGAACTCCACTAGCCTGTGTTATTTATTGCTTCCTTTTCTATTTATTTACCTTTGCCATCTTATAGCCAAAAAGAACCCTCGGGGAGTAGAGTAGGGGAGAAGAAAACATGGCTATATATATTAGATAGGATTAGGTGGAGCTGAATGTATCACAATTTTAAAACCTAGTTCCAATAAATCTTTTCCTAGTCTCGAGTTGGCTACACACTGTGGCCCAATTAAAAAATGTATCGCTAAAGCAAAAAGGTTTTAATGGAAAATAGCTTTTTTGTAACGAGACAAGAAAAGGAGAAGTTAATACTCCATAATACATAGTCGCAGTACTTTTATAGGGCAATGGGATGTTTAAATGAAGGAACCTATTTTTCTTAGTCAGAAACCGGTAAATAAATTACCTAACCCTTAACTATTTCTAGCGACTTAAACACAAGTATGTAATATTGAAGAAGTGATCAATTTCCATCCATACTTACCTGATGTCATTTTCAGGCTTGATCTCACCGATACCTCGTTTCCAACCTATTTCTGTTATAGGAGGATCCCCACTGATTTCACATCTTAAAGTAGCTTTCCCACCTACCCGCGATGTCACGTTTTGCAGTGGCTCTTTGACCTGAACAGGAACTGGAATTTATCGAACAAATTCATAGAAAATGCTTATATCCCAAATTTAATAATAATACAAGGATATTCTGTACATATCCCACGAGAAAGTCATGAGCATCAATGAAGCAGTAGTTGTAGCACTTTCTAGGCATCATTCAAATCAGACACATTGAGTTGAGACACCCTTCTCAAGAGCTTAAATATTAAACAGTCGTCAGTCAGAATGTTCACGTTTTTGTAGAAAACGATAGGACAGGAATATTCCCTATATATTTTCTTATCGATAGCTTTCATTATAAATATCATCGACGACAGGCTTAGAATCTCGAAGTGAAAAACGTCTTCTCCATGAATAAAGGAATAATCTGCAATCTGCATTGCAGCACTAGCACTACACGACAAGACATGAAGAGAAGAGTAACTTTGACTCGATTTCGTTAGCAAAGTAAAATATTCGCCATACTGACACCAATACTACGCCTCTCTGAATTTTAAAAGCCGTGCCCTGTCTATATTGATATTCCGAAATGGTGACATGCAAATAAAACGTCTTACGGCTGGATATGGAATTTTAGAAGTGGAATTTTATAAAATCATGCAGTGACTCAGCGGCTTCTCGGGCCTTGGGGTTCAATGCCAGGAAACTTTCTTTTTTGACTAAAATTACGGCGACACTCTAAATTCTCGGACTCACTGTACAAGGCATGCATAATATAGGTAAGGATGGCATAATAGTATTATGCAAATATTTTAGTTGGCAACCATATCTAACTTCTGTTTGTTGTTCTTTTTCATTTGAATAACAAAACGGAAACGGCATTAGTCCCTGAGAACCATCTCTTAACCCATTTCCTTTGGGCACGGACTAAGAAAGATGTACACAAGTAAAGTATGTAACTTTCCACGTTTTTTTATTTTTATTCCAAAAAACACTTATTCAGATTAGACTGACTGAAGATGAAGATGTGCAGTGAATACCAATCTTCTACTTTAGATAAAAAAAATTAAATAGATTCAGCTTTCTGAAGATGAGACGAGGTAAACTCAACTGGAGAATTTGTACCTTCCTGTGCTTTTTATCTTCCTTACTAGTCTTAGCCAAGCCTATCAGAGATTATTTGGTTGTTTCAAGGGTCTTTAAAGCATAAAAGGGAAGTAAGTAGGAGGAGAAAGTGATCTGATTTCCCGTATAAATTGCAAACGATGAAGACAATTCTCGAGTACAAAAGGTGGGAAGTATTTACATACGAACGATAAGGAGTTCTGGAAGAGTTTAATTATACGCTGACTAGACAGGGTATCCAAAAGCAAATTGAGGAAGATAGAATAATATACTTTATGGAAATTTTGAAGATGTATAGCAGATCTTGGTAGTAAATGTAATTTTCTCCAAAATTTAAAGGAATATTTACGTAAATAATGTTTCTAAGAATACATCATTTTATTATTTGCGAAAATATATAGTTAACTTTAATCATTTCATAAAGAACTTGCTGCTCAAGCTCAAAAGTTTTCCAAGGATCACCCTGGACATAAAACGGGGAAGAATAGATTGGATTTAGAAGACGTGAGAATAGGAAATTACCATTAACAATGAGGCGTATGACTTTACTCAATCCGGTTCCGATTCCATTGGAAGCTTCACACAGATATATTCCTTGATGCGCTTTCTTCGTCCATTGGATCACGAGAGTTCCATTAGCGTGAAAAAAAGCCTCTTCAGATGAGGACTGAAATACTGACACCGTTTGCACCCCACCGTATTTTTGCTGTTGATTCTGTATCTGGTTCAGCTTTCCTCCATGGATGTCTATCGAAAAAAAAGGAATATCCCTATAGTTCTCCGGTCGATCCCCTAAAAATACGCAGAGAAAGGGATAGTTAGAAACAATTAACAACTTTATAAAGCACACATTTCCATAAAAGTTACTGGTTGTTCCCTAATTTCATGTAGGGAATTACAGACCAATTTTAGTTACTGTCATCAGTTTCATTCACAATATTAAACAATACAGTACACAGAACGTGTGTATTATTTCATGTATAAAGCATAAAGTATCGATGGTATAAAGAAGAGAAAACTCTACATGATTGTCGTCTACATATGCAGGGTTAACCATACATGTCGAAAATTAAAAAAGATGATACTCGGAAATTGGTTTATTCTGGTAAAAAACTGATAAAAATTTACACACAAAAACATGGCAATTTTTGAATTATGCAAATGTCCTGAAACCAGAGACAAGAAGACATTGATCCTTCTCTCATGAATAGAATCAGGTCGTTTGATAATACGATATTCACTCGGTTTATTTATATTGCATTATTAATAATAAACTCAGTCTAGTGTATCGGATTCTATCCTTCGATACGATACCGTATATTTTCTGTATGAATGTTGATGATGACAAGAATAGAGTATTAGATTTCTGAGGACAGGACGACCTAGTCTTTTTGGTGTCTGTGTATCTGGTTATGCTTGGGTTAGTTGGTTGGCTCAAACTTGCTGGTTGGATAGGATAGTGGAAAACTCATTTCACATCAAAACAAAAATAATGGATCTAATCCTATTAGACTACGAGAGATGAATTATTTATGAGGACTATGCATTTCATAACATCAGCAGCAGCGAATTTACTTTCTTCCCTTTTCTATTGTACTAGCGGGCAGAGAATGAACGACGACGACCATCATTTACACACTAAGAATTCCAAAATCTAGCCCCAATTCTGCCATTATTTTCTCAACAGTAAATAATGAACTTTAACATAATTTGTGCATCGAGTTGTAAGTATACGTAACGGGCAAGGAATGGTATATTTAAATGAATATTTACAAATTAAAAGAATACTGTTTTCCATTCCTAAGACTTTTTTAATTCCAAGAATTCGAAAACAATCTACCTTCTACTTGTTAATTATTACCAAGTGTACGTTATAGATTCAGAGATGTGTTAAAAGCTCAAGTTCAACTGAAATACCTCCATCCTCCAGAAATTTGATTGAAAAGGGTGGATTAAAGCCACTTAGCTTTTCACTACTCACTCAGCTTGAACTTGCTACATTCAGTTTCAAGTCAAACGGACAAAAGGACAAGAACTTGAGTGTCTACAAAATGAAAAATAGCTGCACATTTTTCCCTAGTAAAACGTTGAGAGGCCTTTTAGGTAGGTAGAGTCTCTAGCCCACTAGCAGCGGAAGAGATGCTCCAAGCCTCGTTCAACTAATCCCAATGAATTATGACTACTTACTACCTAAGAATCTCATCCTATTATTCTTTACAGTAGCAGATGCTCAGTTGTGACCAACCTTAACTAACAAAGCACAGTGAGGACTTTCCTGTTGTATCCTAGAAGACTGGTAGAGTAAGACGATGTCAAAAAGTAAAATAATTCTCAAACTATTTTCCTCATTGGGGGAATTTGTGGAAGAAAGTTGGGCCAAGACTACACATGATTCTCCAAGATGACGACAAATGTTTTGTAAGGAGGAGAAAGCAATAAGTAACTCTCTCCTTGTACAAGGCTAGTTATACAATTTCTATAAAGGGAGAAAGTCAGAGCCACAGCTTGTACATTTTTGTATTAAAATTAAACTGAAATCAAATGTATACAGTTCAAGAATAAATAGCTTAAGATTAAACCTTAGTAAACAATTTTTGTTTATTTAAATGTTCTAAATTTAGTTCATTAATTTCTTGTTTTTAATAGTAACCTTGAAATAAGCTCAGTTTCGAAACTCTTTATATTTGAGATATTCTGGAGAAAATGTGGAAAGGTTAAGGTATACCTACCGATTGACTTTTTCCAAGAGATTGTTGGAGTGGGGAAGCCATCAGCCTGACAGGGAATAACCACCGGACTTCCTGCAGTCACTTCCGTCTCTTTAGGCTCGAAGATCCACTTTGGTGGAACTATTCACGAGTGTCCCAAGTCAACCAACCAGAAGTTAAGTCGAATTACACGGCAATGGAACAGGAATAGAAAGAAATCATCATTTTAGTCAATTTTAAGTACTTTTTTCAACTTTTACTCCTTCAGATTCAATTATGCTGCAGAGATAACCCAAAGCATTTTAAAAATACATTTTTGTTGAATCGCATTAAGCTGACATTCATTCGTGGATGCAGTTATAATTCTTTAAATAACATTTTACTTTAGTGTTATGAATTTGAATGCTTTACTTGGGAGAAGAGCATAATTGAACCATCATGGATTGTAATAAATTAAAGTGCATACGAGTGAAAGTGAAAAGTGTATTTTAGTGCGCTGGTGTATCAAGGCAGAAAGCTGTGATGTGAATGTGACTTTAGCATGCAGGTAGAAAGCAGTGCAATTAAAATGCTTCATGCATACATTTTGTACAATATTTAAATACAGATTTTAATTAGATTATATTTGTCTCAATTCAGAATACTAAGACTTTAGGATTTGTTGGTTCTGTCTTCTGGTCTATTCTATCAACTTTGTAACTTGTAACTTAAGCTAGAGAAGTTGATTTTATTACTAGTACAAGAGTGCATCAAAATATAACGGCTCTTCGTACTATTTCTGTATGCAACTTTACATGATTATTTATATCCATATTACCATACCTTTTATAAGTTTATTAGACCATGTCATAGTCATAATTAACCATATTTAACAAATAATAATGAAGAGAGCACCTTCTGCTATCTTGCTAAGGATGAGATGAGAACCGCATTTAATCGTGATGGAATCATAATCCCTAGAATATAATGCAATCTCCCCTTGTTTCATACGTACTATAACTAGGTACTCCTTTACGCGAATAGTTCATCATCAATAATGCAATGTAATCAAGAGTGAAGAGCAATTCAAGGCTCTTCTATTTCTACTCTCAACTATCTTCCTAACTTTCCCTTGACTTGGCTGTGTATCTCTCTTCTGTTCAGTCAGATGAGCAAAACCTCTAAAAATACGGGTACACTCTATGTTCTATCATCCTCCGACCTCCTGAAACTAACTATTTTAGCTCCTTCGCTACTTATTAAGAGGTGTAAACCTCTTTATGTGAATGCACTTTCACTCTGTCTACCTGTCTGTCCGTCCGCGCGGACGGTTCAACTTTAACTCTTGAACTGTTCAACTTCTTTTAGTTCAGTTTTCGGATATCTTTTATTAAGGTACCAAATTAGATTGACTTCGAAGATGGGTCTTGTGGGTCAGTCAAGGTCAAAGGTCACAGGTCACCAAAAGTTTACAAAGCAACCCCTAACGAATGGGAAGTCATTTTAAAGCTATTTGCTTGTAGACTTCAAAACGTAACTTTAAATTGTCCTGTGACCTTTCGTTACCGCGCGGCAAGGTCAAACGCAAAATATTCGAATTTCTCGATCATGCTTTTTGCTAATAGTATCTAGAAGGTCGGAATAGGACGAATTAAACCCTGTTAAGGGCGCGTGACCTTTCATTACCGCACGACACGGTCAAACATCTAATATTCGAATATTTGATCGCGTTTTTTTAAAAGCATCTACAAGATCTCAATAGATATCGAGTTTTAACTACGGACACACCGCGCGTTCACTCTGCCAACACCGTGCACTTATTTCGTACACAACGCGCGCTCACTCCGCACACACCGCGCGCGCAAGTGACATTTAACGGTCGTTTACACCTCTTCGTTACACGCGTTTACAACGGTTTATTTGTTTGCACAATGGAAACTAGAAGACAGTCATAGGATTCGACAAAACATAATCTATAGGCTCATTTGTAACTGCAATAATATATAAAACACTAGCTAGCTATACTATATTGAAAACTGTGAATGTAAACTAAAGGTTCAGTGCAGTTAGTTGTAGTGAAAGTTGGGTATGCACTTCTTGATCCTGTCTATCAAAAAGTTAGCCGCAAATCCTTCCCGTCAAGTTGGTCTGACGCCGATTTCTAGATCAGCCAAATCGACGATAGGAATTGTTTAGGAAAAGTCTATCCTTTGTTAGTCAGGTTTTTAAATTGTTTATTCATTTACATTTGGACTGCTCTTATTCGTATGCTTACTGAATCTAACCACAGATTTTTTAATGTAATGCTACGATGTCGTAATATTGTAATACACGCAACACAACAGAATGGGAATGTAACAGCAGGAATTATTCATAATAATAAATTAGGTTACAGACGAATCCTCGGAATATCACAAAATAATGCCTGTTATGGGTAGATTTGTTCAGAAACGTTATGGAAGTTTAATCCCAACAAAACCGAGTATTACTCTACTGAAATCTGCAATAGTAACTTGGAGGCAGTAGAGAATGGAGATTGGAACTGAAGCGTGTGGAAATGAACAACATAAAGAAAATATTATTATTACATTAATAGCCTCGTTCAAGTTAAGTAGTTGGGTTGGTTGGGTTTTTTGGTGAAGGAAGGATGGCTGTTAGTCTAAGGAAATAATACGATACCTCTCAGAGTATCTAACATAGGATTCAAACACTTTAACGACTTCCAAGGGTCGTAAAAAAGTGTCATTGCTTTCACAGATGGTCAGTTTAGATAGCCTTTGTTGTGTTCCGCTTTTTTTCAAGGGTCAGTCTTTACTTTGGAAATAGGATATGAGACTTTGCTTGAATTTATTAGCAGCTTATAGTCTAAATTTGGGCTCGAGAATAAGTTTATGACAACATATGGAAGCGGAAAGTTGGGTGATTCTGCATTTATGAAATATTAATGTATTACGCTAATATAATTTATGCATCACTTTTTTCGGTTATTGGCCTGCTAAATTATTTAGGGTGCATTATAACATTACCTGGGTTTATTATTAATTACTAGTAGTATTGTTGTTCAGCAGCGAAACCTCCAAGGGTTCTAACCCTAACTGGATGTATAAGACAGACGATTTGGGCTATGGATTATCAATAATCTACTGCTGTTTTAGATCTGCTGGTTGTACTTACTGAGAAATAGTAATCAAAAGTTTTTCTGGTTAGCTCAAGCTCACAGTTTATGAGATGAACAAGTATACTTAGTGACTGTAAGAAGTTTCATGTAACAATCTAATCTGGAGTACAACCGGTACCGTCATCCGTCAAGACTGAAGTAAAGTGGAAAAGATAAATATAAAAAGAGATGTACATTGGACGAAATCGTACATTGTAGCGGTAGAAAGGTAAATATTTGCTGCTAACACTCGAGTGCTAAGCCCTTAACGAACAAAATGGTAGTCTTGTACACCACTGTCGGATAAAACAGTTATACTGTAGTTTCAATGAAGTCTAAATTTTGCAGAAGCTTAAGCCAAAGTGCCAATGGTGGTGACAAAGGTAAATGGATCACTTACGTGCGTTCTGCAGCATTCAATTATGAGCTTCCTATGGGATTAGAAAATAGGTTTCCATGATGTGCGAAGTCGGGTTAGCTTCAGGTGTCAAGCAACTAATACATTACTAATACTCGACAGCCGTTAGTGGTGAAATTGCAGAAACTTTTTGATACAGTCACAGTGGGCTCAACTTTCATTGCATAATGAACCAGATGAAAAAAATGCCCCTTCATGACCTTGTGATTTCTGATGGTGTGCTTAAGTGCAGTTGTGCAAATGCTTAATGTCGATAATCGTATCTTCCTTCATAACGAGACAAATGTTAGGTAATGTTGCTACTGTTGAATGGTGCAGTGCTTTTGCTGTGCAAGAATGAAAATAAGTGCAGTTTGCATTTAAATGAAAGTAGTATTAGTACCCCTCACAACCAATGGAACAGTGCTATACACCTCTTCAACTGAATTCGAGATTCTACAAGTATAATTCCCACTATGAGAGGAGTCCACGCGGTCAATGATAAGCATAGCTGAGTAGGCATCTACATGGACGATTTTGATAAGGCTTTGCAAGTTCCTTCCCCGATATGGAAGTCTATCTCCTGTCAACGGATCGGAATCTTTGAGCCAACTAACGGTCAAATTAGTATCCTCTAAGTCCCCTTGTTCGACGGAACATACTGCTTGGACTCGACTACCCTGCCATACTTGAGCTGGGAATGAGAATGGGGCTATCCGTGGTGGTACTGCAAATGAAAAACTTTTAGATTAGGACAAGTCTTTTTAGCCTTATCGTTATTTAGCTGGGCTTCGTAGAATTGAATTGTTCATTTTGTTACAATGAAAGCAATCAGTAATTGGATTCTTCTAACATTCGTATGGTCAAGATAGGGGTTTGCGTTTGGATAAATTCGTATAGTATAAAGTAATAAAGTTTATATACATCCCTGCCCACCACAAAATCTTCTCGAACAACGATAAACGAACATAAAAATACTGCCCATTAGTTACTTATCTTTGCTAGAAAAGCAAGTAAACTTACACACTGTAATGTTATTAGTTCTACGAGTTTTTCAATAATTTTTATCAATTTATGGCCAACCATTTATGTATATGTATAGAAGAACGGTACTTATAACTGCTACTCAATTATTGATAATAGTAGTTATTACTGAAACTTTTTATCATTTTCCAAGCAGCTTTGTGGTACTCAAAAAATAAAAAACGGTCATTTATTCGTTATAGGACGACAGGAAGAATTAACGATCTCCCATTTAGAGTACTTATTGTCTCATCAGCAAAACTACACTGTCTTAAGTGTTGTCTTAAGTACATGCAATTTTTCAAGCAAAAATAGATGAAAGTATTAATCTTAGTTTTACCAAAATATCGTTTGCTCAAGTTCCAGTTCAACAGTTATTATGTTAACAACGCTACAAAAATGCAAGTATTACTTCATTATTTAAAAAGCATCTATAAACACCAAGTCACATTTAAAGTATTAAAAATATGGTAGAAGCGTCAAATTTGCAAAAAATAAAATTTGACCTGACGGGTCAAACCACATGTCAATCTGTGTAAAAGTGTCTGTTTAAATAGTTTAAGTGGTGGCTCTGTATGTTTGGTTTTGTATGTGTTTTTGAGATGTAATATATAATGCGGTTTGCTTATCAGTTTACCATGAATAACTAATTGCGTGGTGTGAGAAACTTGCCCAGCTTGGTTATGGGCGAGACAAGTGTAGTTGCCCGCATCGTGGGCTTTGACATGGGTGATTTGTAAAAGCAACGCATCAAAATCTCCAATGCGATGAATGCTTATGTCTGATGTTGTTGTACTTGGCAGTCTTGAATTTGTAATAGAACTACGAAACCCACTCCCAACATTCGGGTTCCCATGACCAATCCGTTTATCATAACTATTATCACTACCCCCATCTGACCCAGGGTCCCTGGAAGTGTCCCCCACAACTTGCATATCTTTAAGCCATTGAAGTCGTACAGGAACGTCCCCCTCAGAGACAACACAAGTTGCAAAAATTCGCTCCCCTTCTTTTGTCTCTTCCGGAAAGCTAAATGGGACCAGTTTGGGTGGAACTAAAATTCATTCCACCAGAGCAGATTCAATCAGCACTTTCATATAATCTGTCTCTGATGCTCACTCAGAGAAAATTCAACATCCAAGTTTCATAGAATATACGTAGAAAGGATGCAGAAGTATAGGATTTTGCTGTCATTTAAAATCAATTATCCTCCTACTGCCATTTCTATAATTGCAGACATTCTAAGTCAACTTCAAGAGTCAAGCTTTTAATGCTTCACTTATTTGATGCTAAATTGAATTTTAAAATAAATGCGTCAACACTCTCACTCTCGTTCTTCTTGCATTAATTAATACTTCTATTATTCCTCGTTGGATTTCTAGAGAACAAATTTACATAATTACTCTGAATAGAATCAGCCTCAGCTTGTAGAATTCTATCTATTCAGTAGTGAAAGACGCCTGTAATTAAGGACCATCATTGATGCGTTATACAAAGGTACTAAAAACTATAGATCCTTACCGACAACTTGCAGCTGGATCCCTTTCCTGTCTGAACTACCCTGTTTATTTGAGGCGATGCAAGAGTACCAACCAGAATCAACTGAGCGGTCAACATCCTTGATTGTTAGGGTCCCATCGGGAGTTACTAATTGACGTCTTGTTAATGGCAGGGATTGACCGTCTAGAAAGTTAGGAATAAGAATTGAGATAGCCGAACTAAATCTGTATCTATATTTTAGTCAATAGATTCATTTTTCCTCTGTGAGAACTCTAACAGAGAAATACTCGACGTATCATTGACAAAAAGGTTCAAGACGTTATCATAACACACTAGTGTTATAATTGTTTTCACAACGTTTCCCTTGGACAAAGTAATATGAACGAGGTGTAGAGAAGGTAGAAGCAGATGCTGTTTATTTTTGCACTCGCACTCGTGTTTTATAAATTTTGAGTCATGTTATGTTACCTTTAGTATATCCAAGCAGGACTATCTGAAGAAAAATCTGGTAAAAGATCAAATTGAACGATTTTCCTTTCACGAATCAATAGACCGTAATAAGTGGGCACTGAAAAAAACTTGTGAGTTCGATACTATGTAGCAGACAGGTCGTTAAAAGGGAAGTCGAAGGTAGTGAAGCCGACGAGAAGAAAGTTTTGAGAAGTATTTTACAACTCTTGAAGTGTGAATAACTTGAAAATTCACAAAGTCTAAAAAGTATAAAATTTACAAGTAACGCTAGAAAGTTACCTTTTTCCCAGGTGATAGAGGAAATCGGATAACCAGCAACGGGGCATTTGATCGTGAAATCCTTTCCGGCCACTGCAGTCAACGAATTTGGCATCGATCTCACAAGTGGAATACCTGAAATGCCCAAATCCAACATTTACGAAAATTTCATGTACATTTTTCTGAATTGGCTGAAGAGTGTAAAAATGCCTTAGAAAAGTTGGGTTGTTAGGATTAAACGCATGGCGTAACCTCTATAAGTAGGTTATCGAATTAGAAGTAGAATCGGTAGAATTTTGTCAAATTCCTATAAATAATTGATTTGGAATCGCCAAATTTAAAAGCAAATATTTGCACAACTGCATTAATATAATTTGATAAATGCCAACTCATATATCAATAAAATCATTTTTTTATTCATCGTCTTATCATATTTGAAAACAAATGAGGTTTTGAAAAACGTGGTGCAAAATACGGTAGAATTGTAGTAGCAGTTGGAAGTTATGAAAGTTTCTTTAAAAAACTACCAGAAAGGAAAGTGAAGAAAGCATGGATTCATTTAGAGCATATATATAATGTACCATAGATGTTCAATCGAGCAGAATGAGCAGAGACGCCAAGTTTGTTCTTTGCAACACATTTGAATTCACCACCGTCATCCACCTTGGTCGACGTGATGTTAACGTGGCTCACCACATCCCCATTCAGTGTCACATACTGTCCGATAAGAAGTCTAGAAAAAATAAGTCCCACTTTCATTCAACTCACCGACCGACCGACCGACCACTCTCTACCCTCTACCCTGTCTCAATTGATTTTCAATCCGTTGCCGATTGTGTCGAACAGATCAAAATTTATTAAACCTCTCGGGAGAAAGTTTTGTGTAGAAAACTGGGCATTTGTAATAATAATATACATCGTCTGGCTTATATTATGTCTATAAATCAAGTGTTGAAATCAACTGCAATGCAAAGCTAATGTCTACACTGCTGTACTAGTCTCAGTTAATCCTTTTGTTCTCCCATCCTGATCAACATTATCGATTTAATTTAAAATTGTTACATGATTGGTTCAGGTTTCGTAGGGATAGTCAGGCCAGGGAGTCCGTCCGTAGTCATTGTACAAATTGTACTATCTATAATCTTTACCGCATACTGAATACATTGCCTAACGTAACGTAGTAATGGTTCAAATGGCGTTCTATAATGCTCAGCTTTCTAGGGAAGACATGTAGACAGACAAGAGACAACTATGCCTTGGGTAATGTAAACAGTAACTTACCTTTCGGAATGTATCAAAGGGAATCCATCAAGCAGCCAGGATATTTGAGGTGTGGGATTGCCTAAAGCAGAACACTTCAAAGAGACGGACGGTCCAGGTCGCAGTGTTTGCTCGATGAATCGATAAACCAATTGCGGAGCAGCGTCTGTTTTCATCAACAACAATATTGCTTTTGTTAAGCGCATTCTGTTTCCTTACGTTTGAAAAACGGTAAAGTACATGTTGTTTTTTGATGAAATGTGAAATATTCTAGTACAGATTCACTCATGCATGCTCAGAATTGGTAATTCTGTGATATTTATTCTTGGAATTTATGGACTAGCTTTCGCAAACCCCTCAGTTCAGTCTGTACAGAATTGTTTAAACAAGCAAGCTTGAAAATCAAACGTTGCATGATCTAACCATGCAAAAAACACATTGCTTAAGTAAACTGAAGTAATTAAAAGTAGTGATTAATTATAAATTAGAACTTTTAGACATAATTAAATAAAGTTCGCGATATTGTTATCAGATCTAAAAGATTCTAACAGGGCCTTTGGTACCAGTAAAAAGGGTTAACAGTACATTCTTTCAGGTCAAAATTCTTTTTAGAAAATGGAGCATTCGATTCTTTAAGTCTCTTATTTTATTTTTCTATTTATTGAAGTAGTAAGTCTTGTCAAAATCCCTCGTGTTTCTAACATGGCAGTATGAGGTAAAAAACACGCTTAATAATGTTCCCTGTCTTTATTCTCTACTACCCAGACATCTGACGATATATACTATTCATACCTACACTTCATACTCAATAGGAAATCTTGGTCAAAGATCCTACGAGCAGGATGTTCGTTACAAAAGCTGTGTTCCAAGCTGAAATTAACTGAGCACGTCAAGTGGACTGAAACAAGCAAGAACAGAGCAAGGCTTCCTTGTAGATTTGCACTTTAATTAAGCCTCCATCGCTCTTAAGCAGAACTATATCGAGTCCTTCGTCATGGCATTGTTTTCTTCTTTTATAAAACGTCAAAAGTAGTCACTGCGTATATGCAACTTTGTTACTAATGTGCCCAATGTATCTAATACTCTACTCCCTTTGAGCTTGTCAACGGCTGAGGTAAGCCACTATCTGGAGCAGAAAACTGAGGCACAGACAGATGTCAAATGCCACTGCTGCTGTACTGTTGACATTCCTTGTCTTTCTCTGATCTTCAAAATCTACTTGCTAAGATGCATCCTGATAATTATAATTGTACTATAGGTATTCTACCAGTTCTATTGCATAGTTACATGCCCAAGGGCTCAGAGCCGGGAAAGCAACCGCAAGCCGGAAGCTGTAGGAATAGTTTCTTATAAACTAAGATAGTCTATTCTGCAGAAACTTCTTTCAATTGAGATAGAACTAAAATTTACAGGTTAATATTATAGAAAAATAAAGATAAATGCAGTTACGTTCCTCTAGCTTTCCCACATGGAATATTTCAAAAGCTCAATGCTTCCAAATTCCCAAATGTCACTTAATACTTTGCATCAAGATATTTTCCATGCTCCATCTTTTTGTGTGTAAATATGAATCTGTATATACTTTTTTCGAATAAAAGCTTTTCACATAATTTAAAATGCTTCTATAAAGTCTTCGATGAGGTGAAGGGATAGACAAGAATAAATTCTTTAAAATGGATACACATACCTCCTAGTCGGAGCTCAGAAGAGGCCTGGACCATTTCTGAGTCTGTTTTTACAAAACACTGGTAAATCCCTTTGTCTTCTCGTTGGACATTTGTGATTTGGAGTTTGTCCCCCTTAAGATTAACTGACAACTTTAGAAGACTTGAGCGAATTTCGATTCCATCCTTTCTCCACGTTATTTGTCTTGGCGTTGGCGACGATGCAAAGGATTGGGAGGACTCGTCCGGGCTATTTGTCCAGCAAGTGAAGTCAGCACTTTTCCCAATATCAACTGTCAACAGGGATGGAACCACTTGCACAACCAGAGCACTTGTCACCCTCTAAACGCAAAACATGTCTTGAGTCTGCTATACTTCCTTCTTGGAATATTCAACATAAGAAACGTATTATTTATGCTGGACTTTTCTAAACGAGCATACATAGTAAAGAAGCCCTTTTTCCGTTATAAAGTAGGACTACTTTAGAGCAGTTTTTCTCCTAGAAAGGTTTCTCATCCTTTCCGAAGGGTAAATCTCAAGTGGGTTTGCTTTTTGTTGACTGACTTGACTACCCAGCCAACAGTCAGGTTGATGTAAACATGGAGAGTTACTTGTCTATGATGGGTTGTATTTTAATGGCAAATTTAGCATGTGAGTGTGACAGATAAAAAAGGGTAAACACCCGGACGCATCTGGGTCAAGTGACTACTACTAAAGTACCTCTAATCCTTGACAACAAGTTTAGATCGCTTAGATAGATGATAGTTGAGATTATGGAAAATTCAAAATAAAATATTTATTGCGAGACATCACTATTTAATCTAACTGTTTGGTCAAATAAGTCTAGGATGTAGGGATGTCCCGAGGAAATACATAGTAGTTCATGGGAGCAATAAGTTAAAACTGTCCATGATATTGGCAAATCCGTACGACTCTTTAAAAAAAGGCTGCGAAACGTCTCATCTGTACTGAGCCGAAAGCCTTTACGAAAACACTTCTCTGCACTTCAAGGTACAGTTCTTAAACAACCTCTATTCCGTCTGTATATAATAAATGCAGATACAAGGCTAGAGCGATAATATACCCAACAGTGCAGTAGTAAGTAAACTGGGAGGGAAATCGTGTTCATAAAATATTTAGTTGGAGCTTATCATTATCTGGAAATTGCTATTTGGTGTTGGTGAATCGAATGGCTGAAAAGCAAGTGACAGACCGCAACAATAATGGGACAAGAGCAAATTAAAGCTCACAATAGATTCTATTGACAAACGCTGTCTGTATTCAGTTTCGGTAAAAGTATCAAAATTGCAGCGTCAATTTACCAACCTAACAAGAAATGCTTTTTGGTAGTTATATAACATATTCATAACAGCACAAACTTTCGTTTTAAGTCAAATAAACCTTTCTAAAAACAGATTGACTTTTACCTGGCACTTTGTTGTACGAAAACATAGGGGAGAACAAGTATGTGAACTGAGAGAACCAATATCAAACTAAATATGTTTATGAAATTCATAAAAGTTTTTGGGAATAAAGAAGCTCAAACGTAAAGCTGTTGATGGACAGAATAAGCTTTCCGTTGTTGGTATGAATAAAAACACAGGAGTAGGCTCACCGGATGACACTAATGGACTCAAAAATCGTTTGAATAAAAGACAGCTCTCAGCCACAAACAGACTCTGAATGATCACTTTCATTTGTTTATTGAGACTGGAGTGAAGGGGTTAAAACTTGGAACGGTTTACAGAATATTATTCTGGAGGCAGTATGCATCTATGCACAAAGTGTAATCATTTTACGATTTAACTTAAAAACAATATCAATTCTTGTAGCTGAGGTAAATTGTAAGGTTAGTCGAGTCGATTGAGGAATGTTGAGTTAAACCCCGAGATCACTTTCACTCATTTTCAGCTCTCTTTAATCGTGACTTCTATACCTTATAGGGCTTAAAAATATGTGTAGATTTGTAATACTCTTGGAGTTCACGACTGCATATACAGCAAATAAATCCAGAATATTATAGACGCTGATTCATGTTACATTCAGAGTTGATAAAGTTTTTGCTTACTAACCAATTGTATTTGATGTTCATCAGATCCGTGGGAGTTGTTTGAGTGGCACAAATAAATTCCTGAGTCTTGCATTCCTACATTTTCTATTATCACAGCACTCTTATGAATCCTTAGCCTCTCTGATGGTCTCAAATTCTCCAGTCTTCCATAGCCTACCCTTCGAAACCACCTGCAAACGAATGCATCATTGTAATTTGAATTATTATGTTTCATATTTCATTAACATTTTTATATGTACGCAGTCCTTTACATTGGCCATGTGCATTTTCTCTGTAAATGTAAAGCCAACTTTTCCTCGAACTTATGAATGTGATTTACTCTAAAAGTCTCTCGCAGGTTTTAATAGAAGTAGAACAAGCTCTATAATTCAGGCTCCATTCACTCTCCTACAGATGAACCTACCCCATCAGTAATGTTAAATGTGTCCAATTATAACTTCCCTGATCAGATCAGGAAAATGGCAGTCCAGTACAGTGCAGTAGTATGGTCTACAGTATGTTTCATTACAGCATTCTATTACAACATAGGACAATGCACACTAGAAACACAGCAGTTCTATATCTAGCTTACTTCCACTGGAGAAAGAGTAATTATCATCATTCAATTACGAACGGGGCCTTAAACAATAACGCAATTAACAATCAGCTGCTCAGTCCTGACTGAATTACCAAATGAACGAGTTTTAGCCAGAATCTAGAATTAATGGAGATTTTCCCACAAGTAATCTAAACTCTTCAATTGTATAATAGTAGTAGCTAACATTCTCATAACTTACAGTATGTACTTGTTTGAAGGTATAAACCTCCTCTACAGTTCCTTCCATTCACCTTTATATCACATAACGAGGTACAGCAAAGGTATAGTAAAATTGTAAAGTTCCCTTTGAATTCACCATTTATCTGTGTTTGCTTTTGCTTAGGCCGCTATCTACTGATGCTTATAGGACGCGTATTCAAAGGTAAAACTTTCTCTTTAGCTGCTGGCTGCTTTTATTCATTAAATATATTTTACCATTCACATTCTGGGCGTCTGTCTGCTTTCTCCCGACACTAAATCGTTGTCGGATGATGAATATTCATAAGCTCATGAGAATTACTTTATATCCACTATTCAGAAGAAGATATCTATAAAAAGCGTATTTCTATGAATCGTGTCTTGTCAACCTTAGCAAGCAAGCATTAGGCTCTTTCTGGCTTTTCATCTTTCCACTTGGCATTCGATAGGAATCAGTTTTACTTCAGTTTACTCAAGATGAGTGGTTTGTTTGAGGATGGTTGGTCTGAGAAATACAAAGTTTTTTCTCAACTTTAGCCCTTTGTTTTATTCAGTTAAACAATAAATGAGTTAGTGTCCTATAAAAGTAGTTTGGGCTTTATATACAAAGAATAGCTCAAGAAAATTTATTCTTTAGCAGAATGTTTTTATCATTTGGCAGGGCTGGTCACAAAGCTGCTTTTTACTGCATTAATATTTGAGAAATTAGGCAAAAGTGGGATGCACTACAAATGATTTATGGCCCTTCATTGAGCTTGTCAGTTTTGGCCAGTAAGTTGCTTATCTTTAAAATAAGAGGACTGACGTAATAATTGGGGTCTGTGCCTGCAACTTTCTTCCCTGATGACTTAGTCTGGACTGAAGCGTATTTTTTGAAAATTATACTGACTGACGTTTTGGGACTATTTCCCATTTCATGCATGAAAGCGATGCCAAAATTTTAATTTTCGCATTAAAATGTATGCAATTCCTGAAAGTAATATAATTGTACTGTACTTTGGAATAGAAGTGGTTATAGCCTGGCAGCTAGTAGTAAGAACTTCCACCATATGTATAACAAATTCCATGGGAAAACTTACCATTGAACTGGAGAGGGGTGGCCCTCAGAGATACAAAGTAAGACAGCAGCTTCGCCTTCCTGCAGATTTAAACTTGGACTTTTCAACTTTATACTGGGAGCAGATAACTGTTTACTCTCTGACCCACCTAAATGTAACATAAAATTAGGGTTCCCGTAAACAGTATAATCATTTAGAATGTTATCTCGATGCCGATATCAACCTTAAGGTCACATCACACCAAAAGAGTATTACATGGAACGAACCGTATATGGGATATCAAGGGGAGCAAAGAGGGATTTGCTACAACAATTGTACAAGCTTAGAAAAGGACAACTCTACGTAAATTGAAAGCACACTTCCAAACTACGAGGTGAAAGGTTAAGCATAATAGAGCTGTATCAATAGTGAAATTCCATCCCAACATTCATTATTTCTTAGTACAAGCGACAAAACAATTAAAAAATATAATAATAAATTCAAACCCAATTTAGTAAACTACTTTGAATTTAAGCTTCTTCCTATTAAAGTCATAGTCCTAATACAACTCCCTAATAATTATTGTTTTTGTGTAAAGGGTTTAATGTGCAGTTACTCCAGTACTATACTGTTGTTAGCAAGTAGGTTTAAAGGTGAGTTCTCTACCAGTCTTTGAAGTAGTAACCAGGAACTATACCAAGTCTGAAATTGTGGGTGACTCAGGATCATTATTTATTGTCTTCGGAGGAAAGTTCAACAATGGCACAAAAGAGAACTTGAGTAGTATTAAGGGAAATGTTCTTATTTCCCTTTCCTTTATCTTAAGCCTATTTCATAGATTCACGAGTACTTTGGTATTACCTACTTATTTGATCTTACAAACATAAACTCAAGCTTATAAGGTACTTCTGAATCTATTTCAGCTTCAGCAAGTAGAATATCGTATTGGTTATCCAATTCCGTGCATTTTATAGTGGATGGAAGACATGACACGATGACGTATATTTACACGATGGGGCCATTCATTACTCTAGACTCTGTTGGTTGTCTGTTTCTGAATAATAACCACTTTCTTCTGCCATCTTACCATCTTAGAAACCAAGGAACCATCTTCCTACTCAATAAAGAGGCTTTGTCCGCATAGAGTTTCAACCTTCAAGGAAGAATGAATAACGGTTCAAGTAGAGATTACAGATTGTTAATCGCATAAATGAATCTATTCATAACAGCAAGTTGTGATGGAATATTAAAATGTATACGTTGAAAACTTAGTTATTGAGTAAAGAGTACTCTGTTTTCTACTTTCTGTTATGATTCTAAATTAAATTTAGTGTCGACACGAAGTAAACTATAAACATTATTAAGTTTCATGCAATGCAGAAAGGTTGAAGGTAGGGGTCCAGCTTAAGCAATGATAATGTAAATCGCAAATAAATGCGGGTTCAAAAGTTTGCTATCGATAATTTGCAGCGAACTTTCATTTGTTGGTCATCCAAATTAATTCTTGAAGATTTATTGATTTTAATTTCAACAAAGCTTATCACTGTGGTGCATAATTGCGCACGAGTATATTCACATTTATCGTACACAAAATACAATTTTAATTTTACTTAAATGAACTACGCCAAACCATCATTACTGATAAGTCATTACTTTCGGTAGAGAATAAACACTGCGGCAAGCAAGGAATACAATGCACATCGCAGGTGAATTCATCTCACTCAGATTGCCATACGTGTATACGATTAAACATTTGTCGGGGAAGGAGCATAAATTCATGTAGGACTTGAGAGTAAACCTTGTATCGAATCCAGGCTCACGCGTGTATAAAATCAAATAATCGAAGAGCAGCTTATAAGTTGAAGCTAAGATGTACTGAACTGGCTGACGCCGAGTCAGCTTTCACTAGCAAGGGACGAAGATGTTCAATTTAACAACGAAATCTGCATTCATTCAAGCTCGAATAAACACAAAGTAACGTGGCATGGTCTTCGTATCTACATATGGAAAGCTGCATTATGCTTTTAAATATAAACGCTTCTATTATATGGTAGACTCGCTTCTTTACTTTCCACCAGGCTATTTTATATTGCAAAGGTAAATCTATTTTTGATAGAGTTACCTGTCAATTCAAGAAAAGTCTAGAACCTAAATAAAAGAGAGTAGAACCCTGCTTAATATGAATTCGAACTGATGGAAGTGTGCAAGTTAGGACGTCCAGATCTTATATACTGCGGATTTAGTTCGTGACACTCTTTATTGCGAATAGGGTTAAAAGTCAGCAGCAGTAAGTTTTAAGGAGTTATGGAAAAAATAATGAAGCTGCGGGGAAAGCTTGGATATTAAACTAGAGTACATCGTTCCGAGATAATAAAGGGGCGGCCAAAAAGTATAAGTTTCGGACAGTCAGGGTTAGCCACATAAGCCATCCCATTGGAAGTTATGAAAATTCTATAGGGATGAAACTGACGCAACGTTGAGATTGAGTAGAAGAGGAAAGGATAAAAAGGTTGGGAGGATGATTTGATCCGTGATTTATAGAAATAAGGTATGAAGAAGGTAAAGCGGCCGTTGGTACGAGAGGATGATGATGATTCTGATGATCACATGAAGTAAAGGCAGTGAAGCGGATGAATAGAGATAAAATTTTCAGGGGATATGAAATTGAGAAGGAAATATTGTATCAGGTTTCTTTTCACGTACCGGAGAGCTGGAGGCGGGCAGAGTTTTCACTCAGTTGCGTTTCACCCGTCAATCGATTCACGGTGCGACACCGAAATGAAGAACTGGAATCATTTCGACTAACCTCTTCAATCAGAAGGTCTCCTGAGGGTGTCATGATGTATCGACCACCTGAAAAATCCAAATGCTTTTACCTAGAAATTATGCCCAATAGAATATTCTGACTTTATTAAATTTTCCCTTAATAGCTCAAGCAAATATTGACGTAGAAATATTTTATTCCAACGATGCCAGCAAAGCAAGTTCGGTAGGGGTTTGACAGAGAGTAGTTTGCTTTTGGTTGTCAGGCTTCAGGTTTCTTGGCTACTTTGATAATTTTGTTAGATTTTTATTGTACAATAACTTTATAAGTTATTTTAATGCTAGGCCGTGGTGTATAACACACCATTATTATAATACTTCTTACATTAAGCATGTTCTTTGACTGAGGGTGAATACTTTAAATAAAAAACTAATTCTAAGAAGTCAGCCTATGATACAAACTTTGAGCTTTTTGTGTTGATCCCAGCTATAAAATGAGATGTATTTTATTTCAACGAAACCCAATCCTTAGTTACTCGTTGTGGATTAATTTAAGCTTTTGTTGGAATTTGATTGTAACCTCAGGGCAGGGGTGAATATTTTTGGAATAAAAAAAGGAATTCGCATAAAAACGTCACCTTTTTATTTATTAATAAAGGAATGATTGAAATCAATGCCTGTTTATTATTCTTCGTCACGTTTCTGCCATTCTGTGGAGTTGCCAAGATATTGATCAGACCCTTTAGTACCTTAGTTATGATTTTTTACTTTACTTTGGTTTACAAATGTGGAATTTTTCTGTCTTTTTTAAAACGTACTTCTTTATTTGAATAAAACACACAACAAAGTTTCCTCTTTGAGGTATTGTGATTTTGTTTGGAGTTTAACTTGCTGAGCAAACGTTGAAGCCAATGATTTGATGTTTACAGCGAAAATCTTTTCATGATACAATACAATTGTTAGAGTTGAGTTCTTTTTTAGCGTTCAAAATTAACTATAGATGGGCTAAATATGTGCAAATCTGGTTCTAGTGAAGGAAGAACTGATAAATAATGTCGTTGAATTACGAAGAACCAGGCGTACGATAGTATGGAAACAAAACCAATGCAACGAACCTGCTCCGGAGTGTGGGATGATATTGAGATTGGAATCCTTATTCCAAGATGTGACCGAAACGAAGTCTTTGACATGCTCTGGAATAGAGCACCTTAGAAGGGCATCATTTCCCTCACTAGGATAAGCATCATCTACTCGAATCTCGTATCGCTGGTTTATCACTAAAATCGGGTAAAGCAAATATTGGACGTTATTTACTTCTTAAAATCACTGCTTCAGTCCTATTCACAGAGTTGAAAATTTAATTTAGTTATTCCAATAAAATCGCTTCGCTGATAATTCGGACATAATTTTTATATAGTTTTGCAGTTTTGAAATAGGAAGTACTCGATATTTAGAAATCTTTGGGTGTGCCAAACGTGCTTTAAAATTGTGTGTTCGAAACAAACCAACTTTTGGTAGTCAGAAGTTCACTTGTCATTACACAAAATATACGCAAGTCCTAAAAGATTAATGTAACAAAGACTTCATTTTACGACTTTACGTGGAAACTATCACAATGTACAGTTTTACACTCATATGCCCTACCTGCTTACCAGTTTATTCGGATCATTTATGTTTCATAAAATGGAGAGCTAAGTTATTGTTTTTGCAGCCGTGTCTGTATGGAAAACTTGAGAATGATGTTGATGGAAAGGAAGGCTGTGACCAATTTATAGCTGGTAGTAAAGTGATAACACCCAAACCATATTTGGTGTTGAGAAACCCAGAGGGAAATAAAATATATATCATACTTAAGTTTTACTTCACAGATACAACTTTCACTCAAACCGAAATACGGTTTTATTACCCTCACATATTACATGGTGGAATTTACATGGATGAAATTCGTAAATGAAGAATGCTTTAATTTTTTAGAAGTACCTTTCAATGAATAAATTTGTTTAAAGTCGTATAAAACATGATAAAACAGCTTCAAATTTCAGTCTCTTACAAATAGAGTCATCTCTGACGAACAGACAGAAAAGCAACATTACGATAAAAAAAACTTTCACCGTGAAAGCCTTTCACTGAAAGGTAAATGCTAAATTGAGACGGTGAATAATTTTATTTCAGTATCATTATTGAGAAGTACATTCAATAGTAGTAAGAATTCGAAAAAAAATTAGGAAAATACTAGATTTAAATTATTCTCACTAAACAGTAATAAATTTCAAATTGCTGAATTTTCTAATTAAAGTTGAAGTTACTTTTCACTTTGCAATCCAGTGGAATAGTTCACCTCACTGACTGTACTTTGCCAAATGAACTCTTTTTGTTGTAAATCGTACTCAAAGAAGATATGAGTTGACAGACATGAGTCAGAGTTAGCATACGGAGTTGCCGTTGCTATTATCCAACGTCAATGCATGCTGTGTGGACACAGAGGATGAGCCCTTCTCATTAGAAACCAGTTGTGAACAGGACAATGTGACCAGAATTCAATTCAGTCCAAGCTTAAAACCGAAGAAGTAGCAATTCCCAGGAAAGTAGCAACTTTTTTGTTTGCTCACTTTTTTTGTCCTGTCTTTTCCTATTTTGAAAGCTTAGAAAAAACTGTAAGTTTCTTCTGCCCTTGGTTTTGTTAGGTTTACTTTTACCACTGACGCCGATACCTAGTTTATTTCCTTTCAGATTGCTGGTAATATTTATGTATTTGTATTTTGTTATCTATTTTTATAATTTGTATCCTACCAAATGTAATTTCCTAACGTACTCTGCCATTTCTCTACCTTATTTGGCTTTTTAACATTAGGTTTGACCCTGATAAAAACTACTGTTTACCATAAATACTATGCATTTATTCTTTGGAAGAAAATTCAAAACATTTTGTCTAGATTTTTTTATTAGGTAGACATGCTTAGCTTTCCCTTGCTAGAATGCATACCCTCGTGTTCAGTCGTGTTTCCTGGTCACTTTCACCAACTCAATTTATATCCATTGTTGAATGAAAAAGAACGTGTTGAATTGTGCGTGTGTATCGGAATCGGAAAAAGTTAAACTTTCTTTGGCTTTGTGATTGGATTTGTATTCACATCAGCCAATCTTTCCTTAGCTTTGAGAATTTAGCCGCAGTCAAACTGCCGTTGACAAAATGGAAAGCTTGGAATTTCTTTCTGTTAACTAAAAGTCCAATCTTAGGTCTCTAAGCTAGTTCCGAGTACATTCCTTGTTGGATAAGTAGATCAATGTAACAGTCAATTAAGTAACAGAAAGTACCACAATAGTTTTGGCACGTTTTCAATAAAAAAAATAGAGGCAAACCTTCTGGCCGAACTACTTATCTTTCCCCCAATCATAATCTCTTAGCAATTTTATTTGGTTTCTTATATTTACATCAACCTAACGGTCTTGAAGACCGGCTCTCCATTGCTATATTTTTTGGTTACCTGCATACCTTGTGGTTTTATCTGTAGCATTCAAATCAATCTCCAGCACTTACGAGTTAGCAGTTCAGTGTGTGCAAAGGATTTTGGCAAGTAAGCAAAACCCCGAATTTTTCTTTATGCTTGCCGAACGTTAGTTATTATATCGAAGTAATTATTCTTGTGTAAAATTGTTTGAGGAAAAAATCATTCAATTAGTTTAATTGGAATAACTTACCTGCTTTAACATGAATATCGCGACTCCTCACTCTTCCAACGGAGTTTGAAGCTGTACAGACATAAACTTGGTTGTGTACATCAGGTCGGTAAAAAGAGACGGAGAAGGGAGGAAAGTAAATTGATCCATTTGGAAATATTTCCCTTATTCCCTTGTATGCGACAACAGGCTGCCCATCCGACTGGACCATCCATTCAATCTGAGGATGCGGATTCCCTTTAGCATTACAATGAAGAAGGAGCCCTTGATCATTTGAAAAATAATTAGTTCGGCCAGGTTCTTGGGTTAGTTGAGGTCCTTCTGTGGAGTAAAGTTCCCCTTGTGTGGTCCCATGAGCTTTAGTAAAAAGACAGAAATAAAACATTTTAGTTGATATTGACATTTCGGACACTTTTATAATATTATCTGCTAGTAAATCCACTCTTTGTAGGGATGGTTAACCAAACAGAGCCCAAACTAATTGAGTAGAAGAAATGTCTCTTTATTTACAGTGCTATATGTTTTAAATTTTTAAGGTAAAATGTAACCCAAAGATTAGATTCCGAATCAAATAAAACGTTGGAGTTCAAAATGAAAGTTGGTTCAGGTATATAGGAAAGTCATTATTGTTTAGAATCACTCTTTATTAGACAATAAGAAATACTCTCTTGCGTTGTTTCGTATGAAGCATAGAAGAAAATTGACTGATACTAGTAGACCTCTAAAACTTACTTTAACTCATTTTAAGTTACTAAACAAAGCATAGCTCTCTACTAATTCCCAAAGTAGAAAGTTTTTATTCGGGTAAAATTGGTTGCACCAATTCAATTAAGGTAATCTAATAAGTTTCATTCCCTCTAAAAAGTACTCCTCCTTACGATGATCTGGGCCTGGCTGAGCAAACTGTTCAACAACCAGTTCGAGCTTAGTTGAAGTCCTTTTGGTCGAGTTTCCTAATTTGGAGGAATCATGTTACATCTAACAGTAACAGGAGGACAACAACTTAACTTGTAAAAGAACTCTAGTAACACCAGTGCGTCGTCTATCTTTTATTAGAAGTATCCTGTACTACTGCTTGGCTACCTCTGTCTGAGTCGGAATCAAATTTCATCCAGTAGCTAACTTCTGCAACCGGGCAGAGGTGAAAGTTTTTTATACTTAAATGAGCCAGAGAAATTTAAAACCACCAGCAACACAAAGGACAACCTCAAGATTGCCGTTAGAATTAAGATAGACTAAGAAAGAATTGGATGACTTACGACTTACAGATTGGAAGCAAAATTACTGTAATAATAATAGTTTTTTCTGTTTCTTTTTATGCGTTTTGAAAGCTGTTCATAAAATCCTGAAATTACGAAGTGAGCTGACGAAAAAGGTCTGCGAATATTGTGAATTGTCGTCTAAGGAAACGGATTGTTTCGAGAAATTGAGGTTGACGATGAGATGTCAAGCGTATCTCTTTCCTATTGTATACTAAAACTATTCATTTAAGTAGTAGAAAATATTTTTGTTTCTAGCTTAAATATTTATCTTAGGCTCTAAATAAATTAATGTTGTTTTCAGTTTTGAAATCTTTAACAATGCATTAGTATCACAACATTTTGTACAATTCTTAACCTCTGCCTGCTTTAGAGTTAGCAAAAATGTTTTTAAACCAGGTAAATCTAAAATGGTCTCTCGTCTAACTTCCCAAAAAAAGAAAAGTCATCGAAATCACAAAATTTCATATGTTCATTTTCTGTCGATTCTGCCCACGCATAAGTCGATGGCTTGTAGTAGTTAGTGATCCTACTAAACTAAACCAATAAGCCTTGGCGACGACGAAAGATACAGAGCCTGATTCCACAAAAGATTGATCCGACCACCAATTTCCTGTAGGACTTCTTCCTATCAGCAAGATATCAATTCATGCAAATGATTTCCTTCTCTTCGGCTGATGTTATTATCCTCAGTCAGACATCTTCTTTTTAAAGCTATATGTCAGCACCATACAATAATACTCACTTCTTGAAGATCTACTAACACTAATACTACTGCCACAACTGCTACTACTACTGCTGATGGTTTTAATTCTGTACCACAAAAGAGGAGCTACGCACG
Organism: Hydroisotoma schaefferi; assembly: GCA_034682405.1. Taxonomy (NCBI): domain Eukaryota; kingdom Metazoa; phylum Arthropoda; class Collembola; order Entomobryomorpha; family Isotomidae; genus Hydroisotoma; species Hydroisotoma schaefferi. Next base: position 49,112 of record JAQFZX010000190.1, read on the forward strand.
AACCGAGGAACAAATAACACTTTATAAATCCCTCAAAGATTTCGATTCCATCCATACTTAGTATTGAAGCTAGCCTCTTTTTTTTTACTTTCTCCAGTTATCTATCCGTCTATCTAAAAATAAGACTCCAATCTTGAAGACGAATGCATGGATTTCCAACCTGAAGCATGAGTAGAGGAACAAATACTACTGCCTGGAACTGGGATAGGCTAGAGAATAGGTAGGGTTTTTCTTCGGAGGTAAAGTAAACTTGAGAAAAGGCCCTTTTGTTCACTATTCGATTCTCTCTGGACTTTTACTTTACATGTGTATAGAAAGAAACTGCTCTGGAATAGGACTCTCTCTCTCTCTATTTAAACCTGCTATTCCTTCTCAATTCTTGTGGACATCTTTTACTTGCTTTCACGTACTCTCGTCATTTCCCTTTTTCTATTTCTGCTGCTGGTGATGCTACCACTTCCAATTCTAAATCCAATTCCTTCCGAGAAAAATCTAAATCCTGCATCCAATCCAAATGTGAAGACGATCTATCTACATCTTTTAATAAATTTATCTCTTCCCATCTATCTTACCTGCTTGCCCATTTGTATATTTCTGCAGTATAGCAACATTGACGGTAAGTTGGGGCCAGGAGAACAAAAGAAGGCCTGAATGGTTTATTGGATTTGTGCCTCTGGTTTATAAATTGGGTTTGACATTTTAGGATGGAAATGGGGGGCGTTTGGTGCATGTAATTTTCCATTCCTCTGGCGCTTTAAACATAGTCATTTGTTTAGAAATTTTAATTATTATTAACCGGGTAAGTGGTTTTTACAATAAGTAAATATAGTGGGCGTTCGAGGATCAGAAATAAATTGCTACTACTATTGATTGATTGTATTAAAAAGAAATCTGGCTAGCTCTAATTTAAATTTTTGTTGGCAAGCATATCGTAACCACAAAACACGAGTTCGAAGTTTGAGTTTACCAATTTACATGTTTGCATTTTTAATGAATTTTTAAGCTTCTGAAGAACACACTTTTGCCCAGATTCCTTCCACCATTCGACATATGTGTAGGAATCAACTATTTTATAGATAGAAATTAAAATCATCCTTAAAAACATCACTGGGTACTCAAGAATTGAATTCCTTGTGCTGCAGAAACTTGTATCTATATTTCCATAAGCAATAAATCTTTTTCTGCAGCTTGGTTTGGTTCGGTGTGCTTAATTCTCTTATTTGCTGAGAAGAGACGAGTTAGATGGATTCATGAAAATAAACCTGGATTTATATTTTTCCTATTTGAATAAATCCCTTGGTTAAAAAGTATACGAGCTGAGGTGTGCATTTCGAGCAATAGCATACATTCCAAAACCAGTATAGTCCTTCTGCTTGTGCTTACTCTGAAGATTGATTCATGTGAAAGAGATCGCTGCTTTCTCCTGAACAATTGGCCAACATTTTTGTATAACATGCAGGATTTTGGCTCTTGTGAATATGTTGTTTCTAAATAGTATGGGAAAAGTAAAGTGTGCACGAAGTTCGCCATTTCTTACAGGGGAAGCCATTTTTCATTTCTTAAAAACTTTTGCTTGTAAATTCCAATTATACAGAACTATACTATTGAATGAAAACCAGTGGGCAAATTCTTTATCGTTATTTTACAAAAAAACTTCCGAAATATTTTGGTTCATTTTACATTTATTACTTTTATGAACGATAGTTTTTCTCTTCATTTTGAAATTCGGAATGAAAGAAACTTGTAATGATTTTTTTTACTCTGCAAGCAAACGTTTATCCGTTGGGCATTTTAGGTTCAGTCGCGTTTTGCTAATCTTCAGTCTACTACTCGTATAAATTTGGAAGTATCTGCAGGGACCTCAAGTCTTTGAACTGGTTTAAGGGAGGAGGGTCGTAACCTCATCGATCAATCAGTGTCGATGTCCAGAATAGAAGAAAACCAATTTATCTAATCGACGATCCTTCACACATATTAAACATGCATGCAAGAATGTTTTATTGATTTACTTCTTTTTAATTTGAAATTTTCACTGCCCAAACCCCTACCAACGGTGAAGAGATTTGGTCATACCGTCTAAAATCATTGCATGTATTTCCTGACAACTATTTGTGTACAATTTTATGGCAATTTAAATTCGTTTGATAGCGAATTATGTAGGTAGTTTATTGGCCGTAGTTAAGTTTATTATGTTTTGATCGTTCGAATAGAACAGAAATAATGTTGGCTGATTAGATTATATAGCACATTTCCCTAACGCGGAACACTTAAGATTTACACAAATAAAGAAGCCCTTCAATAACACATTTTAACGGATATTAGCCTTTTAGGCCTAGCGTTTTGCCTTTTAAATGTCCTCGTTTAATTAAATGTGTTGTCTGCTTGTAATAAGAGCAATGAAAGATGACCTGAACTTCTGTCGAGGGTGAAATCTATTAGAAGGCAGATTAAATATCTTGTAGTAATCATATCTTTTGTAAAGGGATCTCATGCAAATCTTGCCTGGAAGATTTCTTGGTGACATTTTGTTAACTAATAACTACAAGAGGTGTAATTAAAATGGATTTTAATCCGGTTTAACCCTCCGTGTAAAACTTCAGTTTCAAATTTCAAGCTTCAGTTATTGTAACGCCTTTTAATATTATTTGCATCTTTCATTAATTCGACTCTCAAGGAGTTAAAACGAGCCACAGAAGTGAAGAGAACAAATGTTCGAAAGAGCAAAACTTCAGCAGTTCTTGTCAAGAATTCGGAGAATTTTAATTGAATTAATTTTTTGCTTTTGGGCTTTGTTGACTGACTCTTGTTGAAGCAAAGCTTGTTCTTGAGGTAAGATGTTCAGCATTCGACTCTTGCACCTTCGTTATAAACGTTAAAGCATGTGCTAACTTTATTTTTGAAACGGTTATAAAGTTTTGAAAGGCTTACGTTTATTTTTAATTAAATCAGTTTCTGGTTAACCATCTGTTGCAATTACAATCTAGCGTACTTAAATTGACCAAAAATATGTCGTAAGAATACTTTTAACAGCAAAATGATACATTTAATATAAAGCATTAGGATGACGTTTTTTATTTCGCAACTTGAGGGGATTTTTAGCGCTATAGCCATTCTAGGGCTATAGGGATTGCCGTGTCCGTCCGTCTGTCTGTAGACACGATAACTCTCGACAGAAGGATGTTAGAACATCCAAATTTGGTATAGGGGATAAGAAGAACCTATCTCGGACTAAGTTTGAAGATGAGCCAAATCGGTCAGCCAGACGAGCCGTGAGGGTCAAAAAACCCCACCGGGTAATTAAATAGCCTGAAAAGTGTAGGTCTACTTTACCATCAAAATCACAAAAATATAAATAGTTTTGCCCAAATCGACAGTTTAAAAACCCGTGGGGGTCAAAAATCCCCATCGGGTAATAGCCTGAAAAGTATTTTTAGCCTATTCTAGGGCTATAGGGATTGCCATGTCCGTCCGTCTGTCTGACGACACGATAACTCTCGAACAAATGATGTTAGAACATCCAAATTTGGCATAAGGGGTTAAAAGAACCCATCTCAGACTAAGTTCGATTATGAGCCAAATCGGTCAATCAGACCACACGTGGGGGTCAAAAATATTGGCGAGCGTAAAAAATTAAAAGATTTTTTGGATCAGGCTTTATAGGTCCCGGAAGAGAGGGGTATGTCGTGAGTGAGGTTCAGCCTTTCTTACAGCTAGCGAATTGTCTAAAGACAAGCTTTGGCGAGGGTGAAAAATTAAAAGATTTTCGGATCAGGTTTTGCTTGGGTATACCTTAAATTAGAATTGCAAAAAATAATGTACAAGTACGCGTCATGGCGAGAGAAAGTAGAAGTAAAAATAGAGTACGGGGGTATGGGGGCTGGCCCCCACCTTGAAATAAACGATCTAGAAAAGACAAAATTCTATAAATAATGCGCCAAAGTGCCCTGGAATGGGCTCTGCCAGCTGCACTCGGATGTTTTTATGGTAAAAGTTGAGCATGAGTTAAACTTCACGGTTAGACTTTCTTCTATTTTCATTGAACGATGCTTTTTATTTCTGCCCAATTCCTAGCTGAAATAATGGTATTACTATTTTGTTTTACTATTTAACGAAATCTACTATTATCTTGTCACTACACTTCCGTGGTATACAATGTTAACTACAATCGGCTTTGCGGGCAAGGCCAGACAAAATTCTTCCAAATAAAAGATGTACTGAGTGAAAGCAACAACGCAAAGATATAAATCTCTCTGAGAAGATAGCAAACCACTTTACGGTACAATAATAATTCTACATGCTAAAACAAAAAGCATATAGAACAAAATTTAACGGCGATACTGTATTTGTAATTTTACTGCTTTGCTGAAGTTCCTACAAGGATGAAGAGAGATGAAATTCTCTGAATTTTATTTCTTGGCTTTTTACGTAAAGCGGAAATACCAAATGAACATTACACGCATGCACCTATCCATAAATAGAATACCTAGCTTTCTTAAGTACCAAGAACATTGAATTGAGCAAGAGAATGTTTAGGGACGAGTAAGCTAATGTTTTATGCAATATTTGTATCATTAAATTTGAAACAGAATTCACTTTCTCATTTCATGGAATTTGTTAGGTTGTAGTCTTTTCACTTATTCTCAAATAGAGTACTGTCGTAAATTGTAGTAAACAAAATCTCGCTCAAGACAGTCAGGCACCTTTCAAGAGTCACCACTGTTTTTCATTTGTTAATTTAAATTTTAGTAAAACCTTCAACTTTATAAGATGAAGTGTTTTCAAACATCTCTTGAAATATTTTGTGATACAAATCAAAAGCATAGCTCATCAGAAATATATTCCTAGTAGACACTGGAAAAACTGGCGAAATTGGAAACAAATGAGCTAAAATTTAAATCTTAAAAATAATAAATTAAACGAACAGTTGCAGTATACAGAAGTAAATTTAAATTACCCAAAATATGAATATGAATGCGTTTATTAAAATAACATCTTCTGGTTTGGTTCAACCTTGCGTAAACCTTACTTCCTTTTTCGTTCTGCATTTTAATTTCAATGCAGGGACCTGGTTTCTTTCAAATCAAAGCTCGTTGATCTTTGCATTTCAAACCTTTCAATTAAGACTGAAGAAGTACGACAGGATGTACTTGCTTACGGATTATGCTTATTATATACTCCTTTCGTACATTCAAAATTATAATAATCTCTAATCTCTAGCTATGTCTGAAGTCTATGGCAGTATGCAGTAGTCTGAAACTAAAAACCATATTAGTTTTCGTAGTGCAGAATATGACGTGTATTATTTTACAATCCCTTATTCGAGTAGCGCATACATACATTTGATACATTAGTCTGTGAGTTTACTCAAGCAAATAAAATAACTCAGTTCTGTAGGATGGAATGGAACTTAACTCACCTGTTAGAAATAGAAGGAGCAACATCGTTCTCCATTTGTTTGATTGATGTACCAAGCCATGGAGAAATCCGGGTTGTTCCATCATCATGAGTAGGCCAATTTTTATCCTTCGCATTGTACAAATAACAGAGCTTTCTCAAATAAAATAAGAAAAGAAGGAAAAGCCCTCTTTTCCTATTATTTCTTCTGGAAGTCTAGAAACAATTTCGCCTTAAAGAAGAAAACCTGGTGGCCGGGTTGGCTTAGAAAATTGTAATTTTGAAATAGAATCCTTTTACAAAGAAATGTGTCTAGCTTTGGCCGTGGATTATTAGTAAGGAAGAAATGAAAAATATTGACTTTTGAAGTTCATCAAGTTTGTGGTTACTTTAAGTGTTTAAGTAGACTTTCCATTCATGAACCCTCAATAAGGTATGTATGTTCAAGTCGGACCACTACTGGCTGAAGTTGAAATACGGCATTCTCACAGGAAACGCCTGAAAACTCCACCTGTATGGATAGAAAAATTGGGGTTTAGAGCATGGAAAATTGTAGTAAATAGTTAAATATACGCAAAATAAAATAAAATGAATGATAATTACAAAAGCAGTTGATTTTATACTACCCTTTATAAACTTATGAGTGTCCCTGCTATGATATGTATCTATTCCAAAACCATGAGAGTCCCCAGTGCTAAATCCCCGACGTAATGTGTTTTTTAAATATGTTGTCTCTGTCAGTTGACAAGCTAAAACTTTATTTTTTACTATAGTTAAGCCCTAAGCGAACCATGCTATGATGACGATAAAGCAGGATTCACGGGGTGAGCAACCACCACGACTGGAGAAAGCCATTAACCTGTTATAAGGAGGAGTTAAGTGCGGGTAATAAGAGAGATAATGATGATAGTCATGTTGTGATGATGATGATTCCGGATGAATATTACAAACCCCTGCCACCGTACAACGGCCCGCTTATGGATCCACTAATCCCCAGGTAATGAAGACGAATTGTGGAATGTCAGCAGTTATTGAGATTTACTACCAGAATAACCCAGACCGCTCAGCCAGTTCACCCAGAACTAACATTTTAAAAAGGTTGTAAGAATATATCTACTTTTTTCTAGTCATCCTTTTCTCTAGTTAAAATACTACTGTCTGACTCGCTTTACTTCTAACTAAACTACACTTTTAGTAAGTTTCTTTACTACAACGGAATAGAGAAAGTAAGATCCTTTCCCCTAAACTCCCATTATCTCGTGGACCATTACCTTTTTATGCCTACTACGCTGCTCAAGAGTTTAAGTATTTATTTTACAAGTAGGTAGATACTTTTGTTTTCGAAATTATTCCCCACCTGAGAAGATAGAATATTTTTTAACTTTTTCCTAAGTAGTCAACAAATGGAAAAGCTGATCTGCTATATGATTTGAATTACCGTATTTTCTCGACAATAGGCCGCGGATTATGCATCAAAAAGTGATTTTTTGAAGCATATTTAGCATGGGAGAGATACCCATTTAAACATAGTAAGGATAGCATGCGGTTTAATTAACGAGAGCGGTCTATTGTCGGGGGAATACGGTGTGCTATTTTTATAAACTTTTAGTATTCCAAGCGCATAAGATGTAACCTACAAGTTGACTTCTTATTAGCTTGAAGCATCATTATCGGTGAGATATTAAGGTATTAGAATTTTCTTATCGACGATGCACTTTTATTTTATTTAGTGATGCATTCAAGCTTTTTTCGAGAAGGTAAAAATATAATAAGTCAGCTCATATCAATGTTAATGATCTTCATAAATAGCTATAATAAGATAATAACAGGACCATGTGAATTGCTTTCAAATTTTTGTTAATTGAAGGGTAAATTTGAGAATTTATTTCTGTTCTTCCCAAAAATGTTTTATATAAAAGACTAATACATTTGGCTAATGATCTAAATCACCGGCTATCAACCTCTTTTGATAGTTTTCTTCGTATTTGCTCAATTATTTCACCCTCGTCGACTAGGAGGTAGTCCAAATATTTCTCAATAAAAATTATTGGCTCTAAAAAACGAGAAAAGAATCCACCCTGACGAAAGCCGAAGAATAGGTTGAGATGCATCAGCATCAACATCAAGTTGGAAAAATCTGTAGACCATTTTGGAATCACCAAGATATTTTAAATCCTCTAGTAGATAAAAGTACGATGAACTGAAGTAAGTGGATGTTGCTTACTTACCACTTACTTCTCACATTCAACCTCAACCTCTGCCAACAGCATGCCAACGGATGTGAATTAAACTCTGGATTACTCTTTAAGGAACTCTTGTTCCTCCATTTCCTATTCATTTTCATTTTTGGCTTTAAAACTCATGCCTCTTTTTCTACTTCTTCTATGCAAAGAACAAAGTATTGCCTAAACTCTTACTTATTTTTTTTGCATTCCTCTTCTCAATCCGTCTTCATATTCAACATAGGAAATTATGGAATCGTAAGCATTATCTGTAGAATAAGGACTATTGCGTGGTACTCACATTCCACTAAACGGACGATTCACAAAGGAGCTGCAGTTAGTGCTTCATTCACTATTGTATCAAACAATTGCACTGCGTCACTTTTATGGAAAAAAGGAGTTTGGATGTTGTGATGATATTACTTAAGCATGGTAGATAGAGTTTATAAATGTATGAATGTCGAAATATGTTAGGCACGCCTGGTAAAATGTAGTTTTCACCCACCCTAGTTTAACCGGGTCTTAGTGGAGCCACCAAATACCTTTCTTTTTCAACAATTTGTCTACCTCCGTGCCTAACGCATACAACATACCTACCTTTATTATTACAGAATGTCTAAGTAACAAAGATTAAGACGGTTCAAAATGCATCTTATTCTACTGGCTGGCGTATCACCACGTAATATGTGAAGTTTAGGGTTCGAAATGGAGGGAAGGCCTTCGAAGGGAGCAAGTCTAAAAAATAATGTTTAATGTGGACTAGACTGGAAGAGGCAGTAAAAGTAATAACTTCCCAGGAACCTGCTTAACCTACTTTGGTTCCGTCTTGAATTCTTTTTCCTGGAGACCTATTGTCAGATTTGAACTAAGTAGACGTCAAGAAAGAACGCTAAAAGGATCTTAGGCTAATTGAACTGAAGATTGGAGAAAAAGGTATAAAGGTTTTCCCTAAAACGAGATCTACTGAAAAAGTAGTAAATTTAAGTACCCTGAGATCTTTAAATTTTCTAAGACGGATTTTATAATTTCTTTCAGATACTTAAGTCGCGGAAGAGAGAATTTTTTCCAAGGCTTCACATGGTTGAATAGGCTAATAATACTTACTTAAGCCTTGCCAGTTTTCTTTATTTAGGTGAGAATTTTTGCATCTTAAGGTGAATTGGAGTATTTGATTTTGACATTTTTTAACACAGTTTCTTAAGCTAAAGTGCCAATTATACGATAGAAAGAAAAATGGTCCTTTTTAAGTAGGAGCAGGGTGGAAAGGAGAAAGTTATTGCTGGAAGTGTGTAGAGTAAAAATTAGATTGGAGGTGTAGTAAAAATTTTGAACTCTATAAAATTTAAATGTAACAATTAGCAGTGATTACTGGACATTAGTTTTTAAAATCTAATTATTGAGAGAAAATATAACAAAACTCCTTCAAAAAGAAAGAATTGCAGCATATTGTTCGATAATGAGGACGATTTGATTATTTTTCATATAAACACAGTTTATATGAGGGATCTTTATTTTTGTTATCATCAATCAAAATGCCATGAAATTTTGGAAGATTTATGCTTTCTTAAGTGGGATCATAAATGGCCTTTTTACAAGGCGCTACGCATTACTGAGACTGAGTTGGGTACTACTGTAATGCTATCACCATATTGTATACATAGCTGCGTTTATTGAGACTACATACAAGTATTTTTAGTGTCAGTGCCTATCTTAAAAATGTTACGTGACTTACGTGTATAGAATCCAAATTTTTTCCAAACAAGTAAAGTAAATTTGCAGAAAAACGGGTAGAAACAGAGTTTCCCATTTATCTCCAGTAGTTCAGCTTACAGAGGGACATGGATCGAAGTAAAAGGAAACAGAGCTTTGATATAAGGAGAGAGACGAAAAAATAGTGGGAGCCAAGCGGATGGTTGATGGTGTAAAAACAATAATCAATCTATTTTGTGCGGATGAGGAAAAATAAGTTAATCTTGTTAGTTTTGGTCTTTCTCTTGGAGTCTATTTTTCATTCTGGTTGGACGGAATGAGAGTTGGCAGGGATGCAGAAGTAGTCAGGACGAAGGAGAGATAGAGTAAACCCTTAGGGCGAGAAAGTGAACTCCCTTCACGAGCAAATGAAAAATGAACTCCTAATTGATTCCAACACCGAGGAATCCAAATGAATCTTTTTATCCATATAACGTGGCATACACATACATCAAGTATCCATTAATTATTATCTCAGAGCTTAATCAGTATTTTTGTAGGTCTTCTTATACTACTTTGCAGGTATTTTTTACTTTAGAAAGACAAGCCAAATGTTCAATTAGCTATAGTTGGATAAAAACAATTTTGGCAAAAAATTTGAGATTCGAACAAACCATTTTTGTCGACCTAATTCTGTAAAACTGCTTGTGTTTGTGGGAATTCGTGACTTACCTTTGATTAAACTTGTGGAAGATGGGTAATCAGTCAGCATTATTTAACGACTATGTGTCTAAATTTAGTACAATTTAGAAGTATTAATACAGCACGGTCAACAGTGGTTTCCTTAATAGGCTATAATATTTAAAATAATTAAATAAGGTAAATTTGGAAGAACGTAAGTTGACTTCCTGATATGGCTGGCCTGAGTCCAAAGAGTAATTGGAGCCCTTGTGCGAGCTCTGTTACATTGACTACTTAACTGTGGAAGTGAAAGTAAATCTCTAACCAAGTAGTGGTCATGAGTAGAGGGCAGCTGGACTTTTGATAATAAATGGGGTGTACTTCACACAGTAATTTATGACTGATGTGACACTCCCAATAAATCAAATGGACCGTAGTTATTTACTTTATTTTGCCAAGCAAATAAAATACATACTACTACTTTTTCTCTTGGCATGCTTACAAAGCTAGAAAAATCCACTGCAAAGAATTGTACTATTCTATGAGTTCTTAATATCAAAGAAATGACAGCTTGTGTATTAAATATTCACAAATGACACCAGGAAAACTCAATTTGGCTCTATTCCTCCATCGGCTTAGAGTAGTTGACACTTGGTTTGAAAAGCCGTCTCTTTGAAAAACTTCAGTAGCGAATCATATATTTCATGTCAGAAATCAAACGAGCCAAATTCGTCCTGTCCTACAGTTTCTTTCAACTGGGGAAAGGGAAGGGAAATAAAAGTAGCTGAGAATAGAAATCACATGCCAAAGAAAGGGCAAAATCGTGAATAAGAGAAACATACAGTTTAGTCACGCACTGTAAAAAAATACTGACTCTACGTAACGAATAGCTATGGTACTCCTACTACTATGAATCAGACGAATGTTCTGAAAATGATGAAATTAATGTTGCAGAAAAGCGGATCAACAATTAAATTTTTATTCTTGGTATTCTGCTAAAATAGTTTCCTTGTTTCCTTCGTAAAGACTTTAGTTCCCTTAAAAAAGAAGTTAATTGGCCAAATCATGGCTACCCTGCCTGGTTGGAGTATAATGCTACTATGATACAGGAGAAGAACTAGGGGTATTCATAGGAAAGTGGAAAGCAAAGGGGATAAAAAGCAATACACTTTTTAGTAGTGACATCGAGAACCGACTGAGAACGAAATGTATACTATCAATCTACTTTGTGAAAGCCATATCAGTACCAGAATTAAGGGCAAATAAGAATGAAAGTCCTACCTAAAAGTAGAAGACAACGAGAAGACGTGATTTGGACTTTGAAAAAATCCTTTCTAACCATAAAGTTCTCTTTGAGACTTTTCTCGAGTCGTTCATGAGGAGAATCACTTTCATCTCACATGACTAACCAAAGCACTACTACTACTACTTCTATCACTATCAGTTTCCAACACTTCTTACATCATTTTCACTCCTACTTGAAGAAAAATACTGGGTTACCAAAGTTCGGAAATAGTTTCCCCGTGTTCAGCAGAACTAATCAGAGAACCCCTGCCTTTGAAAACTCGAATGAACAATTTGTTCTTTGCATGATAATAAAAAAGCTTTGATGAAAAATTAATCTAAAATGTTTCTTTTGAACACGTGTAGTAGCACTGAGGACAGCTCACAGTACAGTGGGCAAATAAATTGTATGGAGGAAGCTATTATTGTGAATTAAGGTTATACTTCTACTAGAGGATAGCATGAATTCAGCGGATAAAAGAAACTAGCCCATACTTTCCTCTCTAGCAACCAACATTATGTTGCCAATCTTAGATTTTGATGCTAGAAAAGAAATGTCCATGTGTTGCCACTATTAGTATTTCCTATTTGTTACAATTCTATTCTTGTTACATTATGTAGAAGTGCAGTGGCACTACACTGGATAGAGTGAGTACCTTGCTTGTGGGTTAAAATATCTTGTCCTTCTTTATTCCATCCGCTCTTTTGACCAACTTTTACTTCCACTCTCTTTTTTTGCTTTCTATCAGATTTTTCAGTCTGGTTCACTGCACAAGGATGCCTTGTATATTGGGGGATTTGTGTTATTTTGAGTTAACGTAGATGAAGAGTAAAACTGTTATAAGGGTTTTGTGCTTAATCGTAATGGGTAGATTATTGGATTCTGTACTAGTTTTGGCTTTATTATTGGACGTGGACGATATGAAATGGGTTATATTTTTGGAAAGCAAGTAGTTTTCTGCTTATACTAACTGTATTATTGCAACAAGACGTGTTTTGGCATAAAGTTGAAAAGCTTAAGAATAATATGGAAGGTTCCAAAAACCAATACTGGAAGATATAGAAATGGAATTATGAGTTTGGAGTCCTAATTTATATTTTTTGGTGAGCTGAATAAATTAAGAAAAGATCATTTGAAGTGCAGTTTATTTTTATCATAATTTATTGAAGCCTCGCATTCAATAATTATTCAGAATTTTATGAAACCGATGAAAGCGGTTACAACAATATTCCCACTATTCCTTGAATGTGCATTTATTTAAATAAATTTTTAAACATTTGGATACTATGCCACTGTAAATTCTTCAGATTCTATCAAATGCCCTCGGGGGTCTGTCCTAATTTCTGGTGACACGAGCTCAACTTGCACTGTCCAACTTCCCGACTGAGCCACAATATTAAATTGATCTCTGAGGTTGATCAGCTCCGCCTGATTTCGAGTCCATCTAATTTCCAAACTCTCGTCTGGAACTTTATTTCCAGGGGCTCTTAACTGGCCCAATTTAAGGGTTGACAGAGTCACATTCCTTGTTCCGTCTGGATTCGCCGATGGCGCTTGAACCACAGAATCAATCAGGTTAATCCTTTGCAGAAATTGATGCCATATGCCTTCCTTGCAAACGCTACAAAAACTGGAGTGAGTCATGTTTCGCATCAAACATCCAGCGTTGGTTGGCCTAAATGTTTTAGCGTAGTTGTAGTTCCACGTGGGATATGCATTGATATATGAGTTGTCCTGAACAAACTCCTCGGTATTTCCGAATTCATGAAGATCTACTGATGCAACCATTCTAGGGATGTCTTGATTGGTGGGAGGAGTCTTTGACCTGATGGTAAGAATGTGATTTCCTGCAGTAAACCCTTCTTGTCCAAACCAGTCATAAAATTCCCTATCTTCTGAACCGCTTGAGTTCCAAGGAAGTAATTCCCCGTCTAAAGCAAATTCCAAGGAATCCTCATCCCCTGCTGCTGTTACAGAGATTACCATATACCAAGTGCTGTAACTTCCATCCGAGGTGAATGTCAAAGTGACAGGCCCAGTGCTCAGGTCCTGCCAAGGATACTCAAGTAAACGGTAAATAGCCTTTTGTTCCCTCGCTACTCCACTCAGCCAAGCTTGCCATCCCAAAGAGGCAACGGACCGTGCAGCATTTACTCCAGAGTATACTGACCCTCCGTCATATTCTTCACCAACGTCTGCAAAATTGTGGCCCATTTCGTGCCTCAAAACAATAGTTCCTGTGCGGTTACTTTTTGTAGATATGACGAATTCGCCACCTAGACCGCCGTAAAAGTCGTCATTACCAATAAGACTTGGATAATCGCACCCACTGGTCCCCGTGAGAAGACATACTGTGCGGGCGTATGATGCATTTCCCGTATATATTCCACGAAGTTGACCAGCCTCGCGATATAGTCGGAATGGAGTATTTTTTGCCCCGTTGTACCCGATACCAGAATCAACGCTTTCAACGAAAATTGCCCAGATATTAAATAGAGGAAGGTAACTTCGAAACGTAATCCCTTCAAACATTTCCGTAGTTAGTCGCTGAATATCATCTAAGAATTGCTGTCTTTGGGAGAGCTGGTAGCCATCACCCATGAATACGACGTCAATTCTGTTGGCTTTATCTCCACCATCGACTATTTTAATAACCTCAGGTGCAAATGGACCAACTGTGCTCTCGGTAGGAAGAGCTTTTACCATCGTTTTGGTTTTGCATAAGGTAGAAACGTGAGCCGTCATCACGGTTTGCTTACGAGAGTAGATTTCGATTATTTTTGACTGGTCCTTGATGTCAATTTTGGCATCGCCTGGAGATACAACTGCAGGTCGGACAATGGAATAAAAGGCATTCTGATCTTCCGTGTGAAACCCTTTGAACTTCCGTAAAGTCTCTTCTGACAGAATAGTACAGCCGTAGCTCTCATTCTGATGCAACTTTGTGTAGTACACGTTTGCAGATCTAAATTTATAATAAGGGTTCTCATATTCTGACCTGTCTCCTCGTTAGTGTACCCATCGCCTAACCTGTTGTGTTAAATAATATTAATTGAATGCAAAAATAACTTACGCTGCTATGAGCACATTCAATAGAATAATTTGGGTGGAAATTCTCCTCATTTCTGTGTAATTGATGCTTAGCACTCTGAAAAAACTGGATTTTGAAGGATTGTAACTTCAGGTTAAATAATAATTCCTTGACTGACTCCAATATAATTGCAATTGGGACTGCTACACTTGCATATTTCTACTTCGCTTTAGTTGCCAATGAATCGAGTAATTGAGTTAGGTCCAATATTAAATCAAACAATCAAATGAATGGAGATAAAGCAATCTTATCAGTATAAATTTAGAGATACAATTGTTTCCATACTCTTCAGTGTCTCCAACCAGACTACTTCTATTTTTAACCCCATTAGATACTAAGCTAAAACACTAAACAATATACCTACTCTTAAAAGTAGATTGAGGTTTATCTTAAACTCGGAAACATCATAGTTTATATTTCTTTATTACTGGTCTTTTTCATTTCGCTGTTATTTCTGAATCGTGTAAACTTCTAAAGTTTAACATTGCAAACCGACTGAACAATTTTATATCAAGTGCTTAAAATTGCATAAAAATCCTTTCAGCAATCATAATCAATTTACAAAAATGCGTCCTTCGATCATGTTTAGGAATACAATGAATAGCAAACATTATGCCTTTAACCCCGATTTATAAAAGGCTATCATGCACCTTATTTTGACAGCGCAATGCAATAGTTCATCTTTTCAGAATTGTGGAGATACTTACACAAAAATATTCTGGTACGGTCTCACTCAAAGTTAGAATTAAAGGTTACATATTTGATAAAATTTTTAATTAAAATTTCTGATAAGGCTGTAAAATTAGAAATAATTAAGCTTTTTGACCTCAAAACACATTAAACTGCTCTAGTTTTGTAAGTAGTTGGTTGACTCAAAATAAACAACTGATTATGCTATCTTCCTTTGCATGACGATTTGAATTCATATCTATATCAAGCTCAAATGAGAGATTTTCCATTTAATCTTTGATGCTATAGATATTCTCGCTTATTTTACTTTCTTCGACAAAAAACGAAAATGATAATGTGCTGCTTTTTACAAAAGCGCAGAAAAGTAATGAGAATGAAACCCAAGATTAGTTAACTCGTGCTAACACGCAGTCTGCCCATATTGAGTTGAATGAAGCAGAAGCAACCCACGGAGTATGGAGTATGATTGTACAATATTAAAGACGTGTGATATTTCTCAATGTGATTAAATGTATCTTTTAGAACTCGCTAGGGATCACAAGACTTCCCAACACACAGTGACAGTAGCATTTCAGTAGTAAATAGTAGAAAGCAGCATCTTAAGAGTGAGACGGCCGTTGTGGACTATCATTATTATTATCTGAGAAGAAGAGTTCACTTCTCTCACCAAAATGAAAACTTTCCCCCAAGAACTTCATAAAATTGCGATAAGTCGAATTTTACTTGTAGCGTGTGTGCTGACTTTATAAGTAATAAGAATGCAGTACCATATTGTGTACTTTGGGCTAGCGTGTGTCGATTTTATTGTAGGGTCGACTTCACATGAGTACTTCATTGATTTGGTAAAAAAAATCAAGACGGGTCTCCTAGATGAGATCAATGGTTGATGCATTTAATCTTAGCACACCTAGAAAGCTGAAAGCCCGTCGTATTTCAGACTCTTCTTATTCAGCTGTATCTTTTTATCATAAGCTTAGTAGTACACTACCGTAAACCGTACCGGACTTTTAGTACTGCTGGCGTTAGTTTGTACACTGTTTGAATTTACTAGACTTCGACTTCGAGATTGAAAATCGGAGCAGTAATGTAATGAAATTCATTGAAAGAAGTAGATTGGGTTCTATCTGTTCTGGAATGTAAATGTTTTGGCGTTTTACCTTCAAGAGTTTGGTTGCGGGTGCCTCTCATGAGTTAGGAAGTAGGTATGTATAGCTTTTAAATTGGGATTACTTTTGGACTGCGTATTTATCAGTGGGAAATGGAATTATTCATCCGTCTCGAAAGGACATGGAGATTTGGCCTATAAGAGACATAATATTATAGAATAGACTGTTTACAAGATGAATAAAAGTTTCTTATGCTCAGAATGGTGACGCTCTATGCAAAATCCAATTGGAATGTTTTTGTTTCCAAGAAAAAGTCAAGCTTTAACATGATACATAGATTAATTAATTAATTAATACTACGACTTAATTAATTAGATAATTAATACTTTTCGTTCAAATTTGCATACATATGATCGCATTCTTCGTGTCAGCATCTCCCTTATTCGTGTAAATTTCTTAATTGTAGCAATATGTTTTTCAAAGTTGGCATGAACCCAAGTTTTAAAAGCATTAGGTCCAAGTTTACATAATTAGCAGAGTGAAGAGAGTAAAGAAAACTCTTAACAAGAAGCTAAATATCTGTGATTCCATTTCAACCACCACAGTAACTAACCGCAAGATTGCAGATGTCTTTTAAACATACAAATAAATCCAACCAAAACAAATAAAATAGGTTGAGAAATCCCCTAAAGTAAACTTTAGTGAACTTTCCAGCCCGAAAGTTACAAAACTACTAAGAGAGCGAAGACGTGAGAGAGACTTATTGCAAATAGTTTTGAAACAAGGTTTACGCCTAGCTTTGCAGCTAAGCACACACTATTATTGTAAGTTAGTTCAAGCCAGACATGCTATAAAATAAATGAGACGAAGCATCATGTATTGTTGTTCCAGTAACACAGGCTGTGCTGGATGGAAGTAGTGGGTGGGAAAGGAAGCTACTATTTCTTTCAATAGAAAAAGGATAGCCTCGCAAACAGAGTGGCCACTTTCAGATTTTCTGAGATTGTCATTAGCAAATACTGAGGTTTCCAATATAGGATTACTTACAACCACAGCCACGACACCGTAGTTTAGTTTTACTTTTTGTGAGTTGCATGAATAGATTACTCAGCAACAAGAACCTACATCCACATCCCACACTCACTTTTTATAATGAGGAACTATAAAAATCCGCAAAATCCTTTGATAGTCGTTTTTTCAAACTAAGCAAACGTTAATTGGTTCAGAATAAGTTGTTTATTCCGGTATTGAATTTTCATTTAACTCTTTAGATTTAACGCTACTCCTTTTATACAGGCAGCATCTTCTTAATGCTTGTTAGTTTAAAGGAAACATAACAATTTCTACCCATTCTGAATTCGATTACCGTTATATAGATGTTGATGGAAGCAAAAGTCACAGAGTTGGATTAAGAAACGAAAAACGTCATCGTTATCCTCACTTTCTCCCCTTTTGTGAGTTTGTTCACACGAGCTGAAGTTGCTGCTTTATGCCATTCAATAGCTGTATAGCGTAATACGATACTTACAGTCAGTTTAAAGTAATTTTAGTATACTGTAATCTCTAGTTTACTTCTAAAAGTACTTAAGTATGCTCTAATCGATACTCATGTACACTTTGGGGCTTGAGGCTCAGTAATCATGGCGGAGGATGTGGCTAAAAGAACTTACTTTGGTTATAGTGTTCCCGTGGCTCATTTATAGTTTGTTAAACAGTGGTTGGCTAGAGAGTGGCCTTATTTGTAATGCACTATGATTGTAGTGCAGTATTATATTATTATTGTGCTTTTAGATTCAAAAGTACTGCTGGTTTCAAAACTGGCTGATGGCTTGTCTTTCAGCTTTTATATTTTATAGAACTTCCACAAGGATATAATTCAACGACTGAACGATTGTAGTTGTCAAGATATGTCAAACCAGGTGCTTTTCAAATTGTTGGCTAGATAAATAGAAATACTTCTACTTCGCCAGTATACTTTCCAATTTTGTAAAAACAACCTTTTGTCAAGCTGAACTAGTTAAACGTGCGTGGTACACAGTCCTTATATTATAATGAATTACCGTGTGTTTATTCCTACGCGTAAGGGGAAGACGTAAAATGATACTTCACTTTTGTTAACTTTTTACTCGCAAACCACATCTCTCTCTAATCATTGGAAAAAGTTTTAGCATAATGCACGTATTGTTAAAAGATGCAACTTTGTTCTTACTACTTTCTAGTGAAAGAATAAAAAGGAACTTTTTTCGATGATTAGGTTCATCTGGAAAACGAGCAGATGGGATTGTTCAGCTCGGGTTTCTCTAAATTGAGGATCCATCCACGCATATAATATACGCAGAGTGGATCTTTCCTGCCTATTTGAAAACTTTATTTTTCATGTTGAGGCAAAGGCAATCCCAAGCTCTTGAGCGGAAGGGAAGGAATAAAATCTACAAGTAAGGCATAAATATCTACGTTAAATGTAAGATTGCTTAAGCTTGCTTACAGTGTACAAATTCCAATTTAGTTGTGTACACATTTGTCAATTGCGTGCGTAAAACAACAAATTAGACCTACAATTTAAACAAATGCCTGTAGAGTTTTGTTCTCGTGCTTCAGCTTGTAAACGTTGACAATGGTCGTTGTAGTTAAACCTTTTTCGATATATACCGACGTAGCGACAACTATTTATTTTACAATAAGCTATTAATTTCAGTAACGACGACATTGTGAAGACGCTTAACAGAATGATAGCGAGAAGAGCGACAGCGAAGCATATGAGAATACTGAAGTATGTTTATGCATAAGTAGATAATTCCATAATTTTAGTTTAAAAAAATGAATACCAATGGCAAGCCAGCTTTCTCAAAAATAGGATTACACGGAGTCATATTTGATCTTCCTAAGAATTTTATTCACTCAGTACACATCAATAAAAAGCACTCTTATTATATTGCAAATAATTTTTAATCGGATTATTATGAAAAGTATCAAAATTATTCATAAAAAATAATCAGAGTTTATTATACAAATATTGAGACACGAAGTAGTGACTCCCTCATAAGCCAGCTCATAACACTGCTGTAGTGTAACTTGCCACCTTTGTCGCAATAAAAAGTTCTCACTTTCCTTCAGATCTTGTTGACACAACTTTGAAGGTATCTAATAAACGTCTTGGAATTCATTTGAGAAAATATTCTTCTTCCTAGGACGGTAACCGTATTCGCCATCATTCTCACCTAGTTGGTACGACACATTCGAAAATTCTCTAGATCTTTTCAAGAAAACCGAGAAGTTTCAGACGCTCTCAAATAAAAAGGGTCCATACAAGAAGCGAAGACTCGACACGACCACTTTCGATGTGAATATCTGCTCATCTCGGAGATATTTTTCTTTTCTATTGGATGTAGCAACGTATTTTTAAAACGGTGTTTGTATACAGACCAAGTTCCTCTACATTAACTTCACGGCTTGGGACATTCGAAGCAAAGTATGAAATCCCGATTTCAGCTCTATTTTCTACCATCAAGTGAGTACACCGTATGTTTATACTTCTGAAAGTCTTGGCTCATTGAAAGTTCTTGAGCGTCTGTAGCTTCCTTCCCAATTTCAGCACAAGTGGCTTTCCCACTGACTTCAATAACTTCAGAGAGGAGAAAACTTACTGCTTGCTGCTAGAACTATCTAGCCTCTTTCTTACTATTTCTTAGAAAAACTGTCATGGATGAATGAAGTGTCGGTTACTTACTGAGACTCGTCGTAGGCTCTGCGGAGAGGGGATTATAATGGCTGGTTACTGGTGAGTTAACTGATATGTGGACTCCGATTGTCAGATGGGCTAAGAACAACTTTAACTTTACTTTCTAATAGATACACAGAAAGACGACGAGTTTAATTAAATTATTTTCAAGAGATTTATATGTTCGTGACTGCTTACAAAAAGATGTATACGATATCCAATCTAAGGGTATCTGATCATAGTAATAGTAGCTTGTTCGATCAGCCAAGATGCAATGGTCTTAAAAGCTTTCATAGCTGAATCATATTGTGAAACTAAAGCTTAAATAAAAGTGAAACCATTTGAAAACATTTGGGTTCTTTCATACAAAAAACTTACAGTGTGTAGTATAAATGAATGCTGCATGATTATTGGATAAAATTAAGGATAAAGTAAATTAATTATAGTAGACAACATTACATTATTTTGGTTTCATGATGAGCTAGAAATACAGCTAGGCTGTTACATTTCATGTTGTTGAGGATGATAATAATAATGGTGCGTACATGGAGGGATGGAAAGATATCAAGTATTATCTGACACGGTGAAAAGGCACGACAGTAACAACGGTATGGTAGATTTACTGTCAACAGAATATGACTAGATGAGATGTTCGAGATAGTGAAACGTAGAATTTGGAGCATTAAAAGTAATGTACTACTCCACATTGACTTGTTCAACAACCTAAAGCCCCATTGATATGGATGGATGGATGGAATGCAAAACACCGAAAGCATTATAAAAAGAAGTCAGCAAAGTCACTTGTCACGTCTCGTTAGAACATGACATTTCAGTCTATAAATCCAGGTTGATTTCAGAAAACTACCGTATTTCCCGATTTAATTCCCAACCCCGAAATAATTCCCCCCCCCCCGGTTTAATTCCCCAGGGGGTTCGGGCCATTTGAAACAATAATTCCCCAGGGGAATTAAATCGGGAAATACGGTACGCTAGCGTGTAGTGCTAACTGGCCATTTGTTTGTGTGCCGTTTCTATTCCATAAGGTTTCATTCGATTCCCATCTAAAGACATGGGAAGCTAGTTTAGCTGTGTTGCTAAAAAAATGGAATAAAAAGTACAGAAGCCACTTTAAAAACGTAAATTTAGAAGTGCTTCTTTAGGGAATACAGTGACAGCGGATGGTAGACTAAGATAACGATCATTACTGTTAATGCAACTCTCAGGTAGATAAGAATAAGGCGGTTGGCAATAGGCAAAAGGTATGCAAAAAGGAATGAGGATCTTTCTGTGAAACTGGTGAACCCAACTAAGACTAAGTAGTAGTAATATTTATTAATAGTAATTATAGTTTTCAACGGCATAATTTTTATAGGATTTTAAACTCAAAATTAATAAAATGCAATAAACAACTATTGTACCTCGTCTACTGACAACTGGAAGAACCATGTTTAGTTCAAAGTACAGGCTAGGAAGTTGAACTGAAGTTACTATTACAATACAACACAAGTATGAAAAAATGTTGATAAAGTTTTGTGATAAAATCAAATCCCTGGCTTTTCTATTTCCGCACCCTGGAAATCTACCCTCTTATCACCGTATTGCAAACAAGATAAAAAGACAAAATGACATGTCTTGTTCACACAAATAATGTAACTCTTTGTGTGCCTATCGGTGTTTTCTCAGCATAACATTAGTAGAACAAAGGACATTTTTGGAGCTGTATAAAAAGGTAGAGAAAGAACTGACACGGGTTGAAGCATGTATATAATTTTAGAATTGGAAAGTAACGCGGCGACGAGCACAAGAGAACGGAATGTCTGAAAGCACTCAACCAGATCTTTCAACCGTAATACTACGCAAGGTATTTTTCTGCATATATTTTTAACAAGGTTGACGGGACAAAGAAGAAGCTCCACTAATAGATATCCATATGGTGGGTGACAAGGGACATTACGTTACCTAGTTGTGTTAGGTGAGCATCATGCATGGCCATGGAACGTGACACGACTCGAGACCAGCAAAAAGACAAAAGGCTAATCTTGAATCTCTGACTTGAGATGAATGCGAAGGATGAAAAGGAAGCTTTTTGAAATGCAGCTTTTTTGTCAAATAAAGGCTGTATACACTGTGTTGGGTTAGTGCTGTAATTCTAGTCAAAACTCTCTTCAAAGAAATACTTTGAAGCTATACTTTCGGAACATTGGACGTCGTTGCAACTACTACTTAGTTTGGCCAGTTTAATGGATAACTATGGACAAATAACGCGTGAGAGAAGACAGAAGATGTTGCCAGCTTTTTCAGAATATTTTTATTAAAAAAAGGTATCCAGTAATTTCCTACAAAATTTGGCTTTTGTGTCAGTTTAAAGGTAAGAATGTTAGTTGTAGAAGAGAAACTAAGATAGTCATTTCGTTTTGGATAGAGGTTATTCCAAACATAACGGTGGTTTTTAATTGAAGCTTGGATTAGAACCGTAACGTTAGCTTGGCAGCTGCGTTGGGATGGAAAACGTTACATTATGTCCAAACTAAGGAAGTTACATTAACTTTGTCTCCGGGTTTAATTAGAACATGTCCAACCCATCTTTAAAGAACATCGTATCTGAAATTAGTTTTGTCTCCCCCTTCATTTGTACGTATTGAGTCAGCGTTATTAAAGCAATAAGTTGAGTCATCAACCCCAACTTCATCTTTATTATTTACATTAGGATCAATTAATACGGCCGAGCTGACACTTTGGCCCTTTAATTAAAGCTGTTCAAGCCTGGGGAAAACTTTCCTCGTTCACCTGCCAAATCTTACGTTGGTTCATTTCACTTTTATCATCTTTTGCTCTACTTCTGAATGTCTTTTCCTTCACACCAGCACAGTAAGACTAGTTGATGAGCTCGATACTTCCTTCAAACGGTGTCACATCACTTTTACTAAAAACGAGCCTCAGTAAGTTTCGTACATGGGTTCGTAACGTGGATGGATTTTTATGAAAATAGTCTCACACTGTTGGGATTCCTTGCCGTAAGACCGCCGTGGAGATGTTGCATTTTAGAAGTAATTAACTAACTAGCAGTTAAATGTAAACCATATTTAGGTTACCTTTTTAACATAAACCCTTTTTTGTTACTTTCACTTTGTCCGAGGTAATCTCCTAAACCGCTCAACAGAAATTTATGAAATTAGTCTTAAAATGTTGGTAGTTAGGTGGTTCACCGTATAGGATATTTAAAGAAGTAGCATACGCCTTAGATACTGATTAACTGTAAAAAAGCTGACTTTAGGACCGTTAGCATGCGCTGCAGTTTTCTGCCTACAGGAAAGATAGACCCCTACCTCACATATGAAGAAATTTGTTCACCACACATGCCTCACAATGCCGGGTCTACGGAAGGAAGTCCCACAAGTAGGATTTGAAGGTGAAGGAACGGCGGACCGTGAGAAGGATGGAAAATGGAGAACGATGAAAGAGGAAACCGGAGACGGGAGAAGGCAGTGCTGGGGAAGAGGGAGCTGGTAAAAGAGAAATACGGAACGGGTAACTGAGGTAGAGGGAATTGGGGAAAGAGCGAACAATGGAAGAGAAATGGGGGAGTTGGGGAAGGAGCGAACAATGGAAGAGAAATGGGGGAGTTGGGGAAGGAGCGAACAATGGAAGAGAAATGAGGGAGTTGGGAAAGAGGGGTGGAGGAATTAGGGAAGGAGCGAACGGGGAAAGAGAAATGGGGGAGTTGGGAAAGAGGGATGGAGGAATTAGGGAAGGAGCGACCGGGGAAAGAGAAATGGGGGAGTTGAGGAAGAGGGATGGAGGAATTGGGGAAGGAACGAACGGGGAAAGAGATGGGTGGTTAGGGAAGAGGAATGGGGGTATTGGGGAAGGAGAGAACTAGGGAGATGAGAACTGTGGAAGAGGGATGGGGGCGGGGTGGTACTGAGGAAGGAGCAAGGAAGGTATGACTGGTGGAATTGTGGTAGATGAATGATGAACTGGGGATAGGGGGATATTGTAAGATTTGTGGAGCTGAATAGCTTCCCTGGAGGTCTACTTTTTCATTAAGACTACTTTGAGCTACAGTACCATTTTCTAGTGGTTGACGGCAATTCGGATCGTCTAAAATAGATTTTAGAGCCAAAAGAACTGGACCTCAATTTCATGAAATTACTTCATCCAAACGGATAGGAAATATCCTCTCTTTCTTATCAAAAGCTAGCTTTAACTTTCTTGATTATTCACTTTTATAAAGTAATTCAAAATAATGAATGAACTGTTTTTCATTAAACTCTATTCTTCTATTTTAGATTTACAAATAAACTGCTTAAAATGAAAGTAAAATTTCGTTTGTGAGACCACCCGTTCGTGTAATATAAACTGTATTTGAAAAATAAAATTGGAAGTCAACGCATCCTAAGACCTTGCCTGATTGACGAAAGATTGTTTAGGACAAAGAAAACTTATTTGTTTTATATGGGGACTGGGGACGCCTTAGAGAATCTTAAATATAAGTTGTCGATGATATGAAGAAGAGTTTTAGGATGGATAGAATGATCTCCGAAAATGAGATGGTTGGTTTCTTCTCCTAGCTCATTTGCTTCATTGTTCAAGGTGCCAAAATCTTTTACTCTTTCTCCAGGTCGGAAAACAAGTTCGAGAATAGGGAGACGATGAACGTGTTCTTTGAATCTTTAAAGATAGGTTAGGTAGGCATTTTTAGGGGCAGAAGGCTTGACTAGTTACGTGAGGTGTACTCTAATCTTGCTCAGCTCTATTACAATTTAGGATGATTTAGGTCAATTGTTTTTATGGATAGCCTAAATGCTAGATTCTTCACATCCTTCGTACCGTTTGTTTGTGATACACATATTAAGTTGTTTTATGCTGAAAACTCCTTGTGCAGGCTAGGTATATTGGTCGCTGATGCTAAATATGTATTTTAATAAGGTTCATTTTCTGTGTCAGCTTATTGTACACGGTCACGGTTGATGATCAAAGGAGTATTTTATTATTTGTTTGCTCAAACTTTCATCAATTTTATTACCTTTTCATGTAATCGCTTTCTTTTGAGCACTAATTGTTTGGAGAAGCTGTTTTATTATTTCATGATCATTCACATTTTAACTCCTTGAGAATAATTTATTAGTTGAGAGTTATTGATATAGAACTCTGTCAGTTCCTAAACTGTATTTGTATTGAAATTTATATTTTATTGGGGGAATTTTCATTCATTATTGAGCAAGTATTGGGAATTATCAGGAAACCAGTGTGCACTGTCCCTGTCAACTGTTAACTCTCAGTGATGAAAGTTTATTTAGTTTTTAAGTGCAAGAACAATAAGTCATCGGGGTCATAAAGTTTTAAATACTGCAAAAAACGGATATATTCACAGTTTGAGACGGCTGCTAAAAACGTTTTTCTGTCTTAAACTTAACAGAAAACTTAAAGCACAGCACACCCACTCTAGACAGATCGTTTAGACATCCTGATGATTTGCACGCTCTTAGTTTCAAAATGTTTATTTGCTTCCTATCTTAAAGAAATGTATTGCTTTTTTCAAAACGAAACTGCATTTGCTGCTACAGACTACCACTTCCAAAAACAGAAGTAGATTATGATAAAAGATGGACTAAGATTACGCTCAACTGTAAAATTAGTTGGACAATTTAATTTTAAAATACCATCTTAGGTCTTTGCTTTTCTACCGTTTTTTTCTGTATCTTTGTTAAAATTATAACAACGGCCAGTCAGAAATATATTTGAGAATGACATTAGTTAAAAGGAAAGCCATCATCGTCCTTGCTTCAAAAGACTAACTTAGTCTCAAGCTAATTACCCCTTTAGTTTCTCGCTATCGTTGTATATCTTTATATTTAGGGTCCAAGTTTCAGGACAATTAATCTGAAGGCATTTTTACTCGGGTTGTCAAAAGACAACGACGGAAGTCCACTCTGTTTGTAACATTCCTCACAGAAATACCACTACACTACAACTATCTACTTTACCTTCTCTTTTCTCAGGAGGAAATTTGGAAGCTTAGCTGACAACATCGGACTCATACTTCAACCACATTTAGCTGGAAAGAGGTAATAAAGTCTACGCTAAAACAGATCTAATTTTATGAAATAATAAAACCATCTTGCAAAAACTACAAACAAACTACGTGTACTGTTTCACAGTTTCATCTCGTTGTCTCTACTTGTGATGTACGTTCCTCCTTGTCCCTATACTCAAGTTAATTACTACCTAGTCAGCGGAAGTATGAGAGTGTGAAATAACCCATTGTTTACTGCTGCTGCTGTGACTATTAAGGATGTTAATTAGTTTTGGGTTCATTTCATGACAAGGGGACTATGTCTAAGCGAAAGCAGAGTAGTTGTGGATAGTGGATGAATGTTTTATGCATACCTTAAGATTTCAACTTTACATTTACAACTCCACTCTACATGCAACGACGTTTATAAATTTGATGCAGCTCATTACGAAGCTGCAGTAATAAAACTATGATGTGCATGATGGCAGAGATGAGCTATCTTAAGAAGCAATTTGCAGAAATTGATAAACTGATCAGTGTTAGAGCTACTATTCAGCTACTTACCTTAAACCAGTATATTGAAAAAAGTGGGCTGAAGTGGAATTATTTAGTGTTCTTTCCCTTCTCACAGATACATCTTTGTAGTTATTTTGCGTTGATACAAGATAAGACAATTCTCAGCAACTTGGTACTGCAGACTGCAGGCTACGGGGAAAACAACTTATTTCTCTGCAACTTATAAAAGGGTACCTTTGAAACACTCCTGCTGGCAGGGTAAAAGTCAATTAACCGGAAATAAGGTTCCTTAAAGAGGAAACCAAGAATTACGGGGAATTGGTTGAGTAGCTAAAGCTAGCTATATAATGTATGTTTTTACTTGAACTTATAAGTTTTACTATTTGAATGTACATGTACAGTATTCGAATGAAATAACGGCAAATTAAAACTGCCAACCTTGTGCGACAACTGTCAGTTTCCTTGTCATTTAGTCTTACAAGGGCTAAGTCTTTATAACATTTTTCTCCTTAAGTAGAGCTTGAGAACTTTGGAAAGTTAACAAACTTGAATTATCTCAACTTTCTCTCGTAGTTCTTTCTTTATATCTTAACTATTCTTAGCTTAAAACAAAGTTTTAAAAAGCACTGAGAAACTATTTGTAGTTTGGTACCGGGCGAGTTAAGAAATTTAGTTTTAAAAAATGGAAAAGTTGGATATTTGGTTATCTTCTAAATAGAAAACTTAGTGAGAGCACATGTTTGCGTTCTTAGGTCGTAAAACGGCAGAGAGAAGTGTTCTGCTCGAATAACAACGAGGAACTGAGGGCTATCAGGGAAAGTTCTCAGATTGAGGGAAAGTAGCCCGGACGATCATGGTTTGGTGGGCGTTCAGTCTTTTGTCTACTTGGAAGAGTACTTTTCTAAGCTTTAAACCGACGAGTTAGTGAAACTGGGTGAAAGTCTCTGGGCTAAAACTAAACTTTTTGGAATCAAAGTAAGTAAACGGATGCTGTAACTCTGTTCACAAAACGTAGTCTTATTAAGCAAGAAAAGAAAGTGATGCTGCTGGTTGGCTGATATTATCAAGGGAACAACTTTTCTCCAGTCCTAAAAAGAAGTTTAAACCCACTTGGAGATTAGTTGCTTGTAAACTAAACCAATATGCAAATCTTGTCGTGGACTTCAAATTATCTTGGATATTTGAAACTAGACTGGACAAAAAAACCAAATTGAGAGAGCTTAACTTAACCTGATTTCTAGGGTAATGGAAAGGAAGGGATCAAAATCAGTTTTAATAAAAGTCTTTACTTTACAGTGTTTACTGAATTGTTAGAAATTGTACGCTCGCAAGCAACTGTATGTTCATTTTATACTGAATGTTTTTTGGTACGATGTAAAGGAATGTCGTTTTTCATTTGCCAAACTACCCAAAAACTAAAAGGACATGGTAAAAAATTCTTTAAAATCTTTTTTAAACCCTTCCAGACTCTCCCATAATGTCTTTCTAAAATGATAGCAATTTCGGACACCACCATTGCTGCAGTGAATCGATGATTCGTAGCAGATGTAAATAATTCATTCATTCCCTGTTACACTATGAACGAGCTATGATTTGACACATGGAACAAGAAATTCTAGCTCTTACATTATAAATATTGTATAGCATAGCATGTATGAAAAGAGTTTGATTAGAATTTAATGGAAAATAAAGGGCCATAAAATAAATCAAATTCAATCCATGGTAGAGTCTATAAATGTGTTATATTATTACGAGACGACGAACGAACTGTAAAAAGCTCAAATTTAACGTCTTCTATCCATCAGACAAGCCGGAAAGAGAAAGTCGAATTTAGTACCCTTATACATTTCTGAAGTGTAATGAAGAGAGGCACTCCTACTTCTATTCTTTTACCGATAATGTTGAATAGAAGGGTGGATAAAGGGATACGGGATGAGATGAAGATGATCAGATCATGATGATAGTAAAGAGACGAAGATACACAAAATAATAAAACAAGACAAATAGGCTGTGAAATGCACAGAATGCTGGGGCAGTTTTTTGAAGAGCCCCACTTGAGTCATTTTAAGTCAGCGTTTTACATGATTTTGTGCCTTTCTAGTTGCTTGTTCATAGTTTTGTTTACAGAGTACAAAAGGGTTTCTAGTTTTTTTTATTGCATACTTGACAAGAGATGCGATGCATACTTAGAACAATATGCGTCAATAGAGATGCATGCAAGCGGAAATGCAATCTTTTAAGATGACTTAACAGAAAAGTTTTAATTAATTTGCTGAACTCTCTTTGAAATTTTTTCTTCAAAAGCAAACAATATTTTTTGGTAATAAGAAACCACAAAGAGACGAGAGTCCCCTAATCACGATATTCTATACGAAACGTTCGCTGCTGCTTGGATACGCGAGATTTATGGGACGAATAAATATTGATCAATCCAACCAAACGGTTTGTCGAGCTTGTCAACCTTCCAATTCTGTACGCTGATAAAGCAATCTTTTTCAAAAAGATAAGACTGATTTGAAAAGAAAGTTGGCTTTTACCCTAAAAGTCCCTTCATAACTTAATAACTGAAGAAGGAATCAATATGGCTCAGGCTCAAGTGGTAAATAACTTCTATAAAATGGTTTTGAGCAAAAAAAACTCTGAGTTCAGCTTGCAATACATTTAAAGAACTAATATATTATAATAAAATTGCAGACTGGAAGTGGAATGTCTTATTCTCAGTTAAAAAAGTTTAGGATAGAGAAGATGGAAGATACAGTAAAAAGGATTGCCCTTTCCAAGGGAGTTTTTGGCGTAATGGTAGCTACCGAAACTTGTGAGATTTTTTCTAGGTTTAACATAAATATATCCATATGGATATTAACTAAGCTTAACGGCGAGTTTTTTTACTTAATTCTTTAAAAACACGTTTACCTTTCTACAAAAAGGGAACGTAATTGCATCAACTTTCGACCCCAACCTGACTCACTACTTCAAGACTCAAATCAAGTTCATTGAAGATCTTGGCGTGGCAGCCGTTCGAGATCCGGATCCAAAAAATGAGTTACAATTTCTTCGCGTGCAAACGTACAAATTTGAGATCCTCTTGTCTCTGGGTTAGTTATTACCTCCCTGGATGCATTCATTTAACTACAAGAATTAAAAGTCCTAACCCTGCCCTGCTTTACTTTATAAAATCCTCAAAAAAATTGACTGACGATGAAGATATTATATTCAGGTATAAAAGAGTAAGACGGAAATGGAATGATTTATTTGCTTTTTATGCCATAATTTGCAGCCAGTGATCACCGGGTTTTAGTCGTGTACAGCAGCACTGCAAAAAGTGACCCTTTAAAGTCAGCGATTAATCTCCTCCGTGGGATAAGAAAGGACCATAAAGATGCGAAGAAAGACGGTAAACACACGCGAATTCATATGGACCCTTGTCGACCTCATACAAAGAAGCTCGGGGGCAAGGAAAAGGTCATCATCACCGAGAAAATAGATGGTACTCTTATCGACCAAAACGAAGATATTAACAAAATACCTTAGTTAGGTTTACTGAGTTTATTGGAAGGAAATAAAATACCTTGTTTAGCTATGCATACTGCCTGTATTTAACTCGTTTAAAGTGTCACCTAATTAAAATTATGATTTAAAGTTTGGTGACATTGATTTCTAACTGTACTCAAAGTTTATGGTTATCTATCGCATGATTAAATAATGCTACATACCTGTGCTCAATAAACTTGCATTTTGAGGTTATTTCTAATTTACAAAAATGGTTGCATACACACATTCTTTACAGGGCAATGATTTATGGTTTTTCATTTGGTTTGATGATATTGATAAGTGAACGGACATGATATCCATGCAGCCTGTCAAAGGCGCAACCTTGAAGGGGCACCAGGGGTACAAATAGCATTAAAGGATACGAAGGGGTGTAGCTAAGCGGGGCTGGGCGGAACCTGATTAATATGTAAAGGATAGGACCTATCGGGAATTCCTGGGACAAGGGGTACATCGGGAATTCCAGGGGGCAGGGGTACATCGGGAATTCCTGGGACAAGGGGTACATCGGGAATTCCAGGGGGCAGGGGGTACATCGGGAATTCCAGGGGCCAGGGGGTACATCGGGAATTTCAGGGGGTACATTAGAAATATAGAGGGTACAATGACCCTTGTACCCCCCTGCCCTGGTTACGCCTATGAGCCTGACGATAAACCTAGAGAACAAAAATATGGATACCTTTGTCTCATCCTCCATCCACGCTAGGCCAAGTTCCAACGTCTCAACTGGGGCACAGTTTTTGAGGATTTTGGTGGCAAATCCCGTGGAAAATCTGCTCATGAATCCCAATCGTTTTATTTCTGAAATCTTTCCTAGAATGAATTAAATTTTAGTAGTTTCCGAACCGCAATTAAATTAAATTTCTGAATTACGTGTATTTAGTGATTTGAAAGGAATACTCTTGCTAAAAAAATTCGAAAAGTGAGATTAAGTTGTGATTTTTTACTAAAAATGATGCCGAAGATTCAGCACCCGGCCCGGAAGGTAGTTGGATCCCCGGAAGGAGGGTGCCTGCCGTGCCGGTCACAATAATTTAAGGTATTTAAGTATTTATTTATCAAATTTAATTTTAATTAAAATGTACGGTACAATTTTGAATTAAATTGAAATGAAAATCGGTGTTTTTTGGCTGTTTGTTTTGGTCTAGAATTGATTGACGATTGATGGTCAAACCTTTCGAAATTCGAATTGGAATGGTCAAACCCAAGTGAAACTGTATTTTTGAAGTTTGAAGTGGAATTATAATTCAAGACAGGAAGTAGGTTGGAGTAAGGCAGATGGTGGGAACCACCCAGACGGTTCGAACCACTCAGTGGTTCGAACCGTCAAAACGGTTTGAACCGCTACGACGGTTCGAACCACCCGACGGTTTCAAACCACTCAGCGGTTTGAACCTCCACGATGGTTCGAACCACCTCTCAACACCATTCCCATGCAGAACACACACACTTAGACAGAGAATCGGTTTTTTAACGGGATGAAGGATTACGGATTATTAATTTTAAAAACGTGGATTAG